>NDGM011185033.1:0-11503 GCA_002564305.1 Octomys mimax | reverse complement strand
TCTCCCCCCCTTCCTCCTCCTCCTCCTCCTCCTCCTTCTCCTTGGTGGAACTGGGGATTGAACTCAGGCACTTGCACTTGCCAGGGAAGCACTTATTCTACTGAACCAGCTCCCTGTCCCCCTCATATATTATTCTTTCACATCAATCAAAATTAGCTTAAGTAATATATTTTTGCTCATCAAAATAGCATTAAAAATAAATATTGCAGTCATTTACTTCCAAGCATTTTTGCTTATTGTTCAATTTCATTGTTCCTTTAAGCAATGTCACCAGGTGGATGCAATAGGCACAGTTAAAATGTCTTAAATGTCTTAGCAGACTTTGAAATTTAAAAGGCGAAGTGTTTCTCTATTTATTTGTTTTCTTTTCTTTCTCTTAAGTGTTTACTATTCAACCTGCTTCAAGCAGATAAGAACATGTGTTCCGGAGCAACAGAACTAAATTAAAACAGTTTCTGCCACTTCCCAGATTTGTGAGTTGCAATATCTTTTTAATTTTTCTGAGCTTACTTTTTTTATGCATTGAAGAGGTTACTGCATGTGTGGGAGGGAGGAGATCAGGCCTTGCATTCATATCAAGTCGTGGAATTAACTGATCATTTCCTAAAACTCAGATGGATGCAGTGTTGCTCCCCCTTTCTCTCTTTCTTTTTTTCTTCCTCTCTCAGGATTTTTTCAGCATATAGGTTAAAATGGAACTAGAATATTAATTTCATTGTGCTAATGCAATGTATTTTCACATTAAATAATCTATTGATAAATTTGAAAGATGTGATGCATAATGAGAATTTTTAAATTTATGCACAAGATACACACGATATTAAAAATGAAATAAATAACCATTGCAGCTGTGCTTTTCTCTTTAGTTTTTATTTTTTTGTTATCAACATTGTTTTTTATTTTTTAAAGAATACAAATTAATAGTAAAAAAAAGCGTCAGAAATGATACAAAATTTCACTAAACAAAGTAATAGTAATTCAATAATGGTTGCTGTATTCCATGATGTTATCTTCAAATTAGTTGCTCAGGTTAAAAACTCTAGTCAACTACCAAAAGCTTAACATTATTTTAAACAACAAACAAAGAACTAATTTTCTATACTTACTGTTCTTAACCACTATATTCAGTGTTATACACAAATAAGTACTTTTTGGTAAAAATATGGTGGACTCATTTATTCCAAGTCAATATATTCTAATTTTTGTCAATTTACATATCAATGATAAGAATTGCCAGCAGTCAATTTACCAAACCTAAAATTCAAAATGTTCTTCCTCATTGAAACATAATTATCAACATTAAAATTTAGTAACGTGATTATTTCATTGATAACGATCATATAATATGTATACTTGTGTAGAAATACCAGCTTTAATGTTTTGGCAACAGTGGTAAATAATTTATATTCTTTAATAAATATGAATTACAAGTACACTGGAAAGATATGGCCAGAAAGTTGGTAACAGTCAGTGAACATACAATAAAGTACGAATCACTTTGAAGACCACAATAATAATACTAACCCTAAAATTATGTATATATACATATATATGCACATGTATATGTTAAATATGCATATAATGTGAACAAAGTAAAAGTAAAGATGAAAGTGGTTGCTCAAGAACAGTGCTTTTTTGTTGGTACCAGGGATTGAACTCAGGACCCTGAGCTTGCCAGGCATGCACTTATTCTATTGAGCTATTTCCTCAGGCCTAAAAACAGTGCTTTTAAAAGAGCTTATATATGCACAGACGGATGTCACTTGCTCTACATATAACTGAAAACAATACCCTGGTATTCTCCTAAGCTCAATAGTATGCTTCAAAACAATAAAGGCTTTTAAATCTGCAACATTGCCCATGAACCTTAAAAACCTACCTTATCCAATACTCTATGTTAGAGAAAATTTAGACAAAAAGAACCAAATTGTAACTGGCACCCCAAAATGGAAACTTAATGCCAAATAGTTTCTTTTAGAGACAAGAGCCTCCCCTTTCCTAGGCTTAGATCATGTCATTCTGCACCTTTCCTCAACCTAAAGAAAGCTCAGAATGTGGAGATGCTGGTACAGTGAGCAAGTCCCAACTTCATTTCTTAGGAAAGAGAAAAAGGAGTCTGAGTGCAAGAAGAGGAGAAACAGCTTCAATTTGTTTCTGTCCCTTGTGTTCCCTGCCTCCATTTCTCTTGCTATAAAATATACTAGCTCACCTGCTCATTGAGAGATGGTGATTGGAGGCTAATAAGGCCCTCTACCTCTTCCATGCTAATTTTCAATAAATCCTTTTTTACTTTTTCCTAAAGGCAGCCTTGGATTTGGTCAAATGTAAGCAACCAAAGGCCAACAAGACCCCTCAGCAGACAAACTGCCTGCTTAGGCAAGTGCAGAGACCAGGGTTCAAACACTGGCGCCACAGGTAGCACCAGCCCCACCCTAAGGCACACTGAGCTGGTCACAGAGACCAGGCATGGTAGCGCGTGCCTGTAATCCCAGAACTGGGGTGGCTAAAAATAGGAGGATCATTGTGACTTCAAGCTGCATAGTGAGACCCTGTACCAAAAACATTAAAAAAAAAAACAAAAGAACAAAAAAACCCTACAGTGTCAGTTAGCTCACTGCAATAATGCACTAATTTTCTCATTTAAATTATTATGCACAGCATTCACAATAAAATGATAACAAATTTCTCTAAAGTGCTTACTTAGCACAGTGCCCAGCACATCACATATGTTAACTAGGCACTCATTGCACCAATTCTGAAATGGAACAACAAAAGCTGCGTTGTTATGTCTCGTCCCTTCCTTTTATGGAGTATTGGGTATAAAATAGGAAATCACACCCATTTTTGTTTTTTCAGAACYGAGGATTGAACTCAGGCCCTTGTGCTTGCCAAGGAAGTGCTTATTCCACTGAGCCATCTTCCCAGCCCTGCTTCCATTTTTTGGAACCTGTGCACATGTAGGGATAGCCTGAGTGTGGCACGTGACTCCATGTGTGCTTGGCACTGGCTCCAGTTTCACTTTCCTGACATCAACAGGCCACACATGGACATGACTTCTACAGAAAAATCTGCAACTTACTTCATCAAATGTGTTCACCAAGTTTTACACACACAAACACGCACACGCACATGCACGCATGCATGCGCACCCCCACCACACACACAGATTAATACACTTGATTGAACAGCAGTGGGCTTACCCAGAAGTCTGTAACCCCACAAATAAGAGTTGTTTAACAGACTAGCCAGTTCTTCATTTATAAAACTTTATAGAACTCAGAGCCGGGGAGGTGCCTCAGTGGAATAAGCACTTCCCTGGCAAGTACAAGGGCCTGAGTTCAATCCCTGGTTCCATTAAAAAAAAAAAAAAAAAAAAAAAAAAAACTTTATGGAACTTTTAAAAAACAAGTCTTAACTTTGCCTCACTTCAGGACAGCAAACATCACATTGTTTTTTACTCATATAAAAGTAAGCATTCAGCATTCTGCCTCAGAGTTAGTTACTCTTTCAAATCCACTGTGAGATGTATGTCAATAACAAGAAATTCATAACTGAGAAGGAACTATTTTGATGTGTGCGATATTTGAAATCTCACATTTTATTTGAAGATAGAATGCTTTGATGATTATCAGCTTTATTAAACATGCTCTTGCTCAAAATAGAATTATCATAACCCTGGGTAAACATGATGAAAAATTATCTTTTAGGTTACATGAAATTTAAGCAAATATGGAATATAGGTTTGAATCTTCTGAACATCAGTAGTGTTAGCTGTAATTAGAACACTTGTGCCTCGTTAGGTGGAGACAATTTGAATCTTCTCTATTAGAAATGCGGATTTGTGTTTTGGAACGACAATGACTGAGAAACAATTCACATGTGTCGCTTGCTGCTCTAAGTCTACACAAGGCTTCCTTTGTGCAAACTCATTTTCCTTTCAGGAACCACTTCATTCGCCCTCTCCACAGGAGCCACTATTATAGAGTTGCCTTCAATGACCAATAAAAGATCTAGTTACTCTCTGAAGTTGATTTGAATACACTAAGACGAGAAGGAATTCTTTGTTTAGTCATTATAGTTCTAAGATCCTAGGTATTAGGTGGTGAGTAGCCCGAAGTTACGTGCACACGGACAAATTCTGAAGCATAAAGCCAATATCATGGGACACAAAGAAAAGGCATCAAAAGGGAAAGTCTTCAGGAGTCTACCTGGATCCCTGCATGTAGTCATGCCCCAGAACTGCACACAGCAGTTTTCACTGCTTAGGTTTGCTGAGGACTTGCTTTTGCTTTTACAGCCAAAGGAGCCCTTGCATGCACAGGCTGAGTGGTGTATTAACAAGGAAAAGGAAAATACCATTATCCTCTTGTGAAGTTACCTGAAACATTTTAACCTGAATATTATATACATTGTAGTCATCATTAGACATAATTAGTAGTACACCAAATTAAATATTTTGTGAAAAATACTTAGTCTTTATATTAAAATAAACTTATAAAATACACTTGAATTGTGCTTGCATTTCTCCTTTACAGAAAAGAGGCAGAGCTGATCAGCGAGGGCATGCAATGGATTCTGAATGTAAGGACACTTAGACGCCTTCCTTACAAAGGAAATTAAAATAGAAACCTAGCCAATGGGACGTTTGGCTTATATTTTGAAGTGCTTTCAACAAGGTAGCATTTTTTTATGTTTATTTTGAATCTGGTAAATATTATGCCACTTAAATCTTCTCTCTAGTAATAGCTTCCTTGGCATATTACTTTTCGGTATTTTTTTTTTATCCTGCCCAGGTTCCTGGTGTGTGCGGATCTGTCCTTTCATCCTCGTCTCCTCTAGGTCTGCTTCCTCAGCCTCCTCATTTTCTGGTCTCTGACCCGCAGTCTTGTGCTCTCATCTCCCCCGACATCACCCGGAGGCATCTCTTTCAGTGCATATTATTCTCTTTCTACTTCTGTCCATTTCTTCCTCTCCCTTCATCTACCCAACAGCTTATTACTGTCTTAGATAATATCACACACACACACACACACACACACCATGACATAATAAAGTAGTTTTTAACCCAGGATTTGAAAGGTGGAACTATGTTTTTCTCTACACTAAAAAATACTTTTGATACTCCTAAGTGTTCAATTGCACTTGAACAGCATCAAATAGTCAAATTTTCCTTTGTTCAGCTTGCAATACGTGTGTTTTCTAAATTTGCTATAATTTCAACAATGAAGTGGGATAGAATTTTCAAAATAAGAATGAACAATTTCATAAGAATGAATATGAATCAGTTTCAAACAAAAAAAACCCAAGTCATTCTCAAAATGTCGATCTTAAAACGATTTCTACTTAAATAAGTCCTTTGAATTGTTCTATATTCCACTAGAATATATATTCTGCTTGATGGAAACCATTTGCATGTGTATGGTTAAATCAGTTAACTCTTAGCACCACAAATTATGCCAGCCTGGGCTCTGGGGCATGTGGAGATGCATTGAGACGGGGCGTTGTGGCACGCCCCTGTAGCCCCAGCACTTGAGAGGCTGAAAACAGGAGGATCATTATGAGTCTGATCTATGTAATGAGACCCTGTAGACCCTGTGCTAACTACAAAAAATAAAAAAAAAATTAAATCTGTTAGCTCTATGATTCCCACCTCTTACTCTTAAAAATCTAAAATCTATAGCTAAGAGCAGATTAGGACCTGCTTTTTCTTTTAGTAATATATCTGTAACCATTCTAATGAAAAAATCAACACTAGGTTTTGTTGTTTATTTTTTCAGTACCGGGGATTGAACTCAGGACCCTTCCCTTGCCAGGCAAGCACTTATTTTACTGAGCTATCTCCCCAGGCCCCAACACCAGTCTTTACATGAAGAATCTTGTTCAAGAAGTAATGCAAATTATTTAGATATAAAATAGTTTCTAGACCGGGGAGATAGTTCAGTAAATAAGTGCTTGCCTGGCAAGAGCAAGGGCTTGAGTTCAATCCCCGGTTCTGAAAAAAAAAAAAAAAAGTTGCCAATTTTGTGGAGTATTCCCAAAATTTTCCCAAGAAATAGATTTATGTTTAAATTATTTTATGTCTTATACTTAACCTCATTGGTGGTGGTATTTGTTGAGCTTATGGATGCATTTGTATAGTTATATTCCAGAATGATTCTTTATATCCAAAGCACAGATCACAGTAGGTTTCACAAACAAACGAATGAATGAGTGGATGGATGGATGGATGGATGGATGGATGAATGATTTCACCCAAGCCGTTGATTTTCATTTCATGACTTAACCATGCACACAAAGGAAAGAAGAATAATTAGTTTGCACTGAACTTAGCAGGGAGCAAGACAAATACTAGAGTCCCCTAGAATAATTGCTGTTTTTTAAAAAAATGTGCTGAAAATCTCAGTGAGAGGTTTTTTTTTTCCAAAAGTCTTGGAGAACACCTGATCATAAAGTTCTTTTGAATCTTGATTGTAATTGATGGCACTAGTCTCTAAAAATTATCAAATTAGATAACTGACAGTATTTCTCTGTTAGTTTGCTGTGTGAGGTTTTTGAAGTGTGATTTACCATTGCTTCATTGAAAAATTATTTAAAAACAGATGAGGTATGAAGGGTACAGCTAGCTAACACTATATACAGTGTTTTTATGAAGCTGTATACAGTTTTTTCATCAATAACTTCACTGATATGAGGACCGTCTCTTCCCACTTGCATCTGAATGCCTCATCTAATAGCTTGACACTTTAGATAATGAGAAAACAGCAGAAGAGGTTGCTAAATATCTTCCTCAAATTAAACGAGCTCCAACTGTAAATGCAGAAGTACCCATGCAATTCACAAATTGCCACCTGAGCCAGTGTTTTTAATAGCAGTGTTTGATGATATTGGCATTCTTGGTCATTTCCTGTCTTTGAAGTTATGGAGTTCAGTGACCCATCCTCTGTCAGGGTTGTGAGCTTCACAAATAACTTTTGAAATTAGGTGTTGATTTTAGATATCAGAAAAATGCATAGTTGCATAACTGATGAATATAATGCTCATGTAACTATTTTCCCTTACTAAAGAGTTCTCTTTCACAGACACAAATGAAATAGAGGAGGAAAGGGAGGAAGTATATGAGTTTATGCTTATACATGATATGATAGGATAATAGGCGTGCCCCTCGTGCAATCTATGGCAAACTAATTCATAACATATAATGAATACATTAACTCAAATAAATAATAATTAAGTAATTAGCAGTTGGAAGAAAGAAAAGGAGGGCTTTGTCTGCAATGGCTGTTTATATGCTTCTGGAATGAGAACAATCACTTCATTTTCACCTTGGATTTCCCAGTAATACTGGGATATATAATCACAATAATTTTTCATTCTTTGCACCTCATTTCTTTTAGAAATTTCCAGAATTAGAAGTTTCCAGAAAATCCTAGTATTGACTCTCACTTTCTATCGATTGGTTGATGCTTATAAACTAGTCAGAGTTGTCAGGAAACAAATTTAGATAATATGATCTATTTTGAAGGGGAGGGTAAGATTTTAAAAGGAATGATGTAAGAATAGGCAAAATACAAAAGAAACTAGCATTATTTTATGAAACAATGAGATAGATCTGGCGTTGGCCAAAACTAACCAGTATCTATGAAAGTGCAAGCTTTATAGAGAAACTATACATATATGATGGAGGAAATAGTGTTTATATATGAAACAACATTTATTTGAAATACTACTGTGAAGTACTACATATGAAATAGTATTTATAAGAACTTTCAGCACTCTAGGGACAGGATGCAGGAAAAGTAAATGGAAAAGCATTTGAGGTGAGAACAACATGCACATGTATCTCAGAATCAGTTCCTAACAAGAGACATTGGTTGTAGGTGACTGATCTTTTTATGATAACATTAGGACTCAGAAAAGCTCTCCAAGGCCTGGCCAGATAACTCAGCAGTTTGAAGCCCCTGCAAGCAGGCGCAGAGGCCATGGGTTCAATCCCCAGGCCTGCTGTGCCAGACCCGTCCTTGTGGCACACTGAGATGGCAATTGAGGCTGGGTGTGGTGGTGCAAGTCTGTAATACCAGCTCTTGGGAAGCTATAAACAGGTGGATCACTATGAGCCCGATCTAGTAGTGAGACTGTGAACACCCTATAGACCCTTTCTAAAATACAAAAAAAAAAAAACAACTTCCAAGTCGCTTAACCTTTACTCATATTCTATCTATATCCAAGTCAGCAACATAAAGTGAAAAGCATATGTGATCATAGGTACTCAGCAGGAGCTGTGCAGAGCAAGGCTGTCACCCTCACCCTGCTTACTTTACACAAATGCAATCAGGGATCTAACATTCATACTATAAAAGTATTTAAATATCAGTAACTTTAAGAAACATAATTACTAGAGTTACTATCACACTTGCACTCCTCAAAACAAAAGAGAATGTATAAATTTGGTCTACAATTAGTTGAATGTGGGTTGCAAATATAGTAGAGTGCAAAGAGAAATGCATGTGAAAATAATATGAAGTGGCAATCAATAATAAAATGATATTCATAATTCTATGGGATAGCTGATGGATCATGCAGTAAAATTAAATTAAGTTTAAAAAAGTCTATTGAAAGTACTGTTGATATTTTCCTATAAGTTTATCTAGTTTAAAAGTGTATTTTGACAAATTCACTTTTTATCGGGATATCCTAACACATTTAAGCATTCTCCTCCTCCCAGCACACATTTACGAGTAGCTTAGCATTTGCAACAAGTATGTGGAAAAGTACAATCATAACAACCAATGTGTTTATCGTGGAAAAGGAACATATTTTCAATTTCTTTCAAACACTTGAGCTGTTTAGACATGTTCTGATGAAATAAGAAGCAATTGCCAACACACATTTTAAGTGGAAGACAGTTGCCAATGTTGATGCCGTCTCAAAATACTGTGTTTGCTCTCTGCTTTTAGAGTGTAAGTTAGTGTCACAATTTCAGTTGATTTTTGCAACTTCAAGTTAATCCTTGACTACTTGTCATGCTTAGATATTCCACGAAGGCACACGCTGCAGACCATCTGTGAGGGGCCATCATTTCATCTGCCTCTCGGGGGAGAGGCAGACTCATTTCAAAGATGGGCCCACCCTTGCTTTTTGTTAAAGCGGGAAAGTGCCAGGTGGTTGGCACAGATAAACACAAAGAATAATACTGGAGGGGATAAAACAGGGCTCTGCCAGCGAACCTTTGCAATATAGCTGGGCTCTGCAACAGGTGGCAAACACTGCGATCGCTACGCCGTATAGGCACACAAAGCCAGAATACGATTCGTGTTTTGTAGCTCAGATTCCACGAGACAGTGAGAACAGATGTTAGGAAGGTTCAGCGTTCAGTAAGGGAAGAATTTAATACCACAGTGACATCTCCCCCTTCTGGAAGTGTGTACCTTACACTGCTGATTGCTTTGAGGAGCTCTAGGCACTACCCACGGAGTTAAGTGAGATTTAAAATAAAATCTTAATACGAAATATATAATCTCCTTTTAGGTTACAAGGAGGCCTGCAAACTTCCTGGGGAATTTTTATAGTGGCCTACTAACATGAGAACATACTGCTAAATCCAATAAAATAAAAAGGGTACCGAGGGATGTTTCTATCAACCTCACTAAGGTTTCTTTGTTCTTGGCTTAGCACATCCTGATTAAAGACACCTGAAGTGGAAAGTAAGGCAAAACATAATAAATTATATTCTTGCAATGTTCTGTAATTATCATATGAATTTTGTTATCTATTGTTTCTTGCATTATTGCAGAAACAAAACAAAACAACTGTTCCCTGAACGGACTTGTCACGCCAGACACAAACTAATGCAAAGCCAAGAATACAAGAAGTAGGACAGAGATGGGACTGGGTGTATAAAATTCAGTGAGAGGGCCAGCCAAATAGCTCAGCGGATTGAAGCACCTGCAAGCAGGTGCAGAGGCTGTGGGTTTGATGCCCAGGGTTACCATACTGGCTCCACCCCCAGGGCACGCTGAGAAGGCAATTGAGACTGGGTGTGGTGGTGCGTGCCTGTAATCCCCGCTCTTAGGAGGCTGTAAACAGGTGCATCACTATGAGTCTAATCTAGTAGTGGGACCCTGAACACCCTGTAGACCTTTCCCTAAAATACAAAAATAAAATAAAATAAAATTCACTGGGAAGCTTCTTTTTTTCCATGTATTTTTCCTTAGAGTCTATTACATACTCTAGAGAAATAAGACTCCTATGAGCCACTCTTACGCAGTGGGTCTGAGTGATTCTGCTTAATGTGTCCAGGAAAGAGAGAAGAGCTTACAGCAAGAAAATAAGGAGTACATATTTATAATGTCAGAATCTTAGGAACTTTCCCAGCTTATTTGGTGCCAAGTAAAAGATATTTCTAAATTTTGATTAACACAAGCACATAGTCATGTGTAATCCTACTAGTTCTTAGAATTTGTTAAGCTGAAGGTTTCGTTGTGCTCGGGGTAAAGTGCATGGCCTCATGGAGCACAACACACATGTGTGTGGGGAGTGTGGCAAGAATGCAGGATGCATGTGGAGTTAGGCCAAGGGAAGACACTCTCTATGTAAATCAAAGAAGTGAAGTTGATGAGTAGTTTAATAGAAGGAATTACAAGGACAAGGGGTCATGCACAACATAAAATAAATGATGTAAAAAAAAAAAGTCTGCTGGAAATGAGGATAACAAGATTTCTCATAAGGGTTGCTTGGATTTTTCTTTCCTTCTTTTTTAAAAATTTTATTTATTTATGTATTTTTGTCTTTTTGAGACTGGAGGGAAATAAGTCAGGGTTCTGCCAGCGAACCTTTGCAATACAGCTGTACTCTACAACAGGTGGCAAACACTGAGATCCATATACACTGTGTTGTATATGGACCCAAAGCCAGGATACAATTTGCATTTTGTAGCTCGGATACCGTGAGACAGTGAGAATAGATGTTAGGAAGTTTTGAAGTTCAATAAGGGAAGAATTTAATGCCATGCTGAAATCTCCCCTTTCTTGAAGTGTCTACACTTATGCTGCTGACTGCTGGCTAGCTTTGAGCTCACTGTGTAGCCCAGGCTGGCCTCGAACTCACAATGATCCTGCTGTCTCAGCCTCCTGAGTACTAGGGTTATAGGTGTGTGCCACCATGCCCGGCTCTCTGATTTCTTTTTAATCTTTTATTTATTTATACACTTATTTGGTGTAGGGTCTCACTATACTTATTTGATGTAGGGTCTCACTACGCAGCTCAGATCTTCCTGTCTCAGCCTCCCCAGCGCTGGATTACAGGCGTGCACCACCACACCCTGTTTGGGTGGCCAGCATGACATGCAATACCAGGGATCGAACTCAGATCCTCACTGCTTGAAGTTTTCATAAGAAAATATTTTCCAAAAGAAGAAAAAGAGGCCTGGGGAGATAGCTCAGTAGAATAAGTGCTTCCCTGGCAAGCGCAAGTGCCTGAGTTCAATCCCTGGTTCTGAAAAAAAAAA
>NDGM011185031.1:0-22573 GCA_002564305.1 Octomys mimax | reverse complement strand
AAAAAAAAAAAAAAAAAAAGATTGATTTTTAGCTTGAGTGGGAATGCGCAGCTGGATTGAGTCAGTGTGGTTCTGGGCATGGTAGACCCCACTTTAAGGAGGATCATTGTCAGAAAACTTCTTGTTGGAAAGGTATGAAAAGGAGAAGAAAAGGAAGTAAGGATCTTAGTTGACCTTTCTTGGTGCATCTTACCTACAACTGCTTTTCTTTGGAGGAATTTCAGCAGTTTTTCTTCAACAGAGCTTTGGCTGTTTTCTTTCTTTGGGGGAGCTTTAATCCTCATCTTCATCTTGGACGTAGACTCCTGGCTTCCAGTGATGATCCTTCAGCCTGTTAGCAGAGACACTTCAGCCTCTAGCACCAGCCCTTGGGCCTTTCTGATATAGTTCAGTCTGATATAGTTCATTGTGCATCCTTGGGCCTCCTAATAGGGACTTGCATGGGACATTGCCCTTGGCTCCAGTATTTCTAGACCCTTTGGGTCTCCAGTGCACAAAAGTTTGTATTCAGCTGCGTCTGACTCTAGGAAGCACTGACAAATACATTGACCAGTTCAGTCAATGACCTAGCTGTAAGAGTGTAATGTGGTCATTAAAGGAAGAATGTTAGTAGAGGACTACTTGATTTGGTAAAATAGCCAACAACTCAGTAACTCAGCTATACTAGTGAAGTTTTTTTTTTTTTTGAACCGGGGATTGAACTCAGACCCTTGCACTTGCCAGGGAAGCACTTATTCTACTGAGCCATCTCCCTGGCCCCTAATATTTTTTAATACAAAGAATAAGAATAATTTCTGCCTTAAACTAAGCCAGTATTAATTGAGGTTTTAGTTTTGGAAATATGTCATTGAAAACTTAATTTACTCTTACTATAACCATTTTTATGTACAGTTGCTTGTTTCTGTTAAATCCAGCATGAAAACATTTGTATCTTTAGAGTATGACTAAGAAATTATCAACTGAGTGAAAGAATGACTGCTTGCTAAGACATACATCCTTGTATGAGTCAAGTTATGAATGAGAAAGATTTTCAGTCTTTTCAGGGGCACAGTATTAAGTGGCAGATGTTGTAGTCATGGCTCCAGTCAGGCTGGCTGACTTCAGTAACTTGGGTTTTCTCATGAGTCAAATTGTGAAGATCAATTGGATCTGACCTTTGAAAGTGCTGTATAGAAGGTTATTGCATTAGGAGTTGAGCAAGATTTCAGTCCTCTTTCTCTCAGCTTTTCACTCTAGCAGTTATACTCTTTGTGCTTATAGTTAAATAACACTTACATTATTCAGCTCTTACAATTTGGAATTTATGATTTTTTTCCTTTTTCTGACCTCTGCTTGCTATGATTATCAAATAAAGCTGGATTCCAACATTCTTCCCTTATTCTACTCAATTTAATAATTACTATTAATGTGGTAAGGGCAGGTAATATTAGCCTAATTTCAATGATGGTGAAAGCTGTATCTCAGGCAGGTCACCCAGCTAATTGGTGCTAGAGGTGGGATTCTAGTTGAGGTCTCTGGTGCCAGTGTTCTTTTTTTTCACAAGCAGCTGACTTAAGTGAAGACACATTGCCATATACCTCAGCTAAGGCAAGCTTTTGATCTCATTGTTGTACCTTACTTTTTCTCAAAATGAATAGTCAGTGCCTATCAAAATGCTATGGTGTATAGCCAAGGATATAGCTCAGTGGCACAGTGCCTGCCTGGCAAGTGCAAAATCCTGAGTTTGATTCCCAGTATCACACACACACAACATATACACCACACACACATCCCAAACAAGAAAAGCAAAATTCTATTGTAGAAAAATGTACATATTTCGGGGCATTAATTATAATTTGGGAACCTTAACATTACTAGCATCATTACAAAATATCTTACTAGTCTTTTGAAACATTTTTGGTATATCTGGATTTCTTTCATCACCAAGTAATACAGTTTTTCCTTCAATTAAGATGAGCTAATTCTTTTTAAATAGGTACATCTTATTTTTAAAATGTGATATTTAATTTTTACACTTTTTCTTTAACCTAAAAGTTGCTTTGTGCTTGCTAGAAGGAACACAGATCAGTGTACTTACATTTTTTTTTCATAAAACTATTCTAATTGATTGTGTAAATTTAGGAAAAGTGTTAGCATTGAAAGATTTTCCATGATTTTTAAAAATTTGTTTTAGGTGGTTGTTTCCATAGTATCTATTGTTTACATTTACATTTTAACAATTCTCTAGACTATTTGAAATATATAGGTCCAGTAAGCATTTCGAAAAACATATCCAAAAACATTCATTCCTGTTGAGAGTTCGTTTGTGTGTGCTATGGTTGGTTTCCTCTTGTAAACCTGAGATGCCTCTTTGTCTGAGATTGCTGGCCTAGATAGTGACTTTGCTTAGAACAAGGCACTAAAACAGAACAGGATTGCTTTCTGATTCTGAGCCTTTCTGATTCAGAATCCTCTGCCCAGGTGGCATTTCTTAACTCATGTTCCTGTTTTCTATTGAAAGTTTCCTGGTATTCATTATTTGTCTAAGACTAAGTTCTCACAAATAGTTCATTGGTCATAGTTTTATTGTTATTTTCTCAAGTGATGACTTTGAAATGGTTGTAACACTTTGAAACCTTATTTGCTGGCATTCTCAAAACCTTGGAGCTCCCAAAACTCCAGCCATACTAAGCTTTTTTATTCTGTGAATATACCAAGCCCATTGCAGCTATAGGGTTTTCTCCTGTGAGTCCCTTAACAAGGGATTGGTTTGCTGGATCTTTCTTGATTTGTCTCAGTTTGAATGTCCATTCTTTAAAGAGATTTCCTCCATGACTAACCATACATTCATACTTCCCCAATCTTATTACATACATGACTGTGTTTTGTTTCCTATTAGTTGCTAATCACTAATTGAATCTTTTTCTTGTTCAACTCCTCTGATAGGGACAAGGAGCTGTCTGTCCTTTTTACTGCTGTATCTTTGGCACCTGGGACACTGCCTGCCACCTTGGGCATTTAAGTAAATATTTGTTGAATAATTGAGTGAATTTTTTTCTATTGGCAATTTCTCTTTATTTGTGTATTTTAGTAAGGGTCTATAGGGTCTCACTATGTAGATTGGACTCGTAGTGATCCTCCTATGTTCAGCCTCCAAAGCGCTGAGATTACAGCCGCACACCACCATGCCCAGTCTTAGTTGCCTTCTCTGCATGCCCCAGGGGCAGGGCCAGCAGGGCAGGCCAAGGATCTAACCCTGGCCGCTGCATCTGCCTAAGCAGGCACTTTAATGTGCTGAGCTATTTGGCTAGCCCCCTCTATTGGCTATTTCTAATTTTTTTTCTTTTTCTTTTTTGATAAGGAAGACACAATGTGTTTTTTTCAACTGTTTATTTGCTACATTTCTCTTTCTTTAATATTTTGTCTCCTAGTACATTATTTTGGAGGAAGGGGAAAGCATTGTAATTCTCAAACTCTTGGGATGTGACTGTTCTGATCCATCTGCTGCTTACCAGGTGGGTGTCAGAGCTGGTACAGCCTAGTCACAAAAGCAATTAACAGGTAGGAAAATGGGCTCCTAACAGCTGCTTCAGTCTTGCTTGGGTTGGCCTCTCCCCCAGGGGACTGTCACTGTCAACCTAGCAAAATGCAATTGCTTTCTCCTAACATTTTTCTTTAGGATTGTAGAACAGAAACAGATTCCAGGTTTATAAAATGAGTTAAAATGTGTCAGCAGAATCGCACAGAATAATGACCTGCTGCTGCAATCTGAATTCTAAGTCAAGGTAGCACTGAGTATTTTCAGAAGAGATGACATTGAAACCATGAAGCTTTTAGTTGTATTTAAATGACTTTATTATGCCAAAAGTATAGATTTAATAACTTATCAATCTTGGTGAGTAATATGACAACTATATAAAATATAATTTTGACCCATAGAGCTTTGGTTTATGTCATAGTCCTTGAAGCCTTGTTCCTTCAAGTAACTACATGGAAAAGAGCAGGTATTTTTTTCAGTGAATGCTCTTGATTTTTCTCCCCCATTTAATTCTTCCAGCTGATAGTTCATTCAATACAAATTCCTTTTGACCATAATAGACCTTAACTATTGTTAAGTGCCACAATCAATGTATATTTGCAGGCTCTTAAATGGATTTAAATGAGTTTTATATCAATAGTGTGTCAGTTCTGGGTTGTATATTGATTCATGCCCCAGTGATATCAAGTGTTATTGGTCTGCCCTGATCCTTTTTGGTAAGTTTTATTTGACATGATTCCCACTCTGAGCCAGTTGTGAAATGTGCTCCCTTTCAAGTTGCTTTCTAGTCAATATCTTATTCTTTTTCTGCCTTTGGAACCTCTGGCCTCTTAGAAATCAAGGAATTCGTTTCATTAAATTTTGCTTTATGTGTTTTGTTGAAAAAATTAAGAGATGTTCCATGCAAATGAGGGGGAACTTTTTAAATAAATGTGATGTGCCTTAAAAAGCTATCCAGTTGAAAGAGAAAATAGGTAGAAATCTCGAGGATATAGGTGTAGGTAGAGATTTCATTAATAAAACCCAGACTGCAAGGGAAATCCTACAAAGAATCAACAAATGGGATCTCACCTTATTAAAAAGCTTTTGTAGGACAAAAGAAATCACCAGCAGAGTGAAAGACAACCCACAGAGTAGGAAAAAATTATAGCCAGTTGTCCCTCAGACAAAGGACTTATATCTAGGACTTATATCTGAAAGAAATCAGATCCCCAAATTCAAAGACCCAATCCGAAAATGGGCAGCACTTCTTAGATGAAGAAATACAAACAGGAAATAAATATGTGAGAAAAATGTTGAACATTGTTGATCGTTTGAGAGTTGCAAATTAAAACAACACTGAGATTTCATCTCACTACAAAAAGAATAGCTATTATCAAGAAATTAACTGATAACAAATGCTAGTTGAACTGTGGGGAAAAAGGAACCCTTCTCTACTGTTGGTAGGAGTGTAGAGTGGTACAACCACTATGGAAATCAGTGCGGAGATTCCTTAAAAAACTAGGATTAGAGGTCCCATTCAATTTAGCTATTCATCTGATGGGTATCTTCCTGAAGAATTAAAAACATCATACTACAACAGTATATGTGTAGCCATGTTCATAGCAGCACAGTTTTTGATAGTTAAATCTTGGAACCCAAATGCCCGTTAACTGAAGAATGGATGAAAAGGATGCATATGTTTTCTAATATAATGGAATACTACTCAGTGATAAGGACTGAAGGCTTTTATAGGTAAATGGGTGCAACTTGAGACCATACTCATAAGTGAAATAATTCAGACCCACGTTGTGTAAACATTGTATTGTCTCACTAGTGTGAAAAGCTGAATGAATAAGTAAGATCCCAAACGTAAACAGATATTGTGAATTGGGAAGAAGCTGTGCAAAAGAAGAGATAAATTGTGATGGGGGAAAAGTGAAAGGAAAAATGAGAAAATGTATTTGTATACAAGAGTGTTAAAATACTTATATAGCTAGTTTCTCTTAGTTCATTGAAAAGAAAGGTTTGTGCTAATATTGATTGAAGAAGATATGATGCTTATATCTTGTGCTCTGAGTAGCTAGTATGAAGACACCATGCAATTTTTCTTTTTTGAGACAGGGTCTCACTCTGCAGTTCAGACTGGCCCTGTGCTCACTTTTGTAGCCTGCAGGCTGGTCTTGCATTCACACAGATCCTCATGGCTCAGCCTCTGGAATGCTGGGATTACAGGCATGCGCCACCATGCCTGTTTCCCAGTATGCAATGTTTCATTGTAATTCTTCTGCTAACCTGTTTTTTTTTGCATTTTGTGCAGTGTCTCACTACACTGTTATAACTTGTAATGATCCTCCTGTTTTCAGTCTCCCTAGCACTGGGATTATAGGCATGCACCACTACACCTGGAATTGCTAACCCATTTTGAAACTTTGCTTCATTGTTCTTTTTATTTTTTTGCTTTTAAGAAAAAGCTATCCAGTTGTCTAGTGAAGAACAAATATCGCATACTCTTCCTAATTGATGCAGAAAAAGCATTTGGCAAGACATAATGATCTTTCAGGATAAAACTGGTTAACAAACTAGGAGCCGAAGGAAACCAGCTTTACATTGGAAAGGGCATTTATGAAAAGCCCACAGCTAACTTTATATTCAGTAGTGAAAAACTGTAAGCTTTTCCTCCAACGTCAGGAACAAAACAAGGGCACCTATTTTTTTTTTTTTTTTTTTATTCAGCATAGTGGTGGAAGTCCTAGCTAGCATTTTAAAAAGGAAGTTAAAAGGTATCCAAACTGGAAAGGAAGATGACAGGCTCTTATGTATAGAAAGTCCTAAAGATAACACAGGAATTGTTACAACTAATAAATTCAGCAAAATTAATGGATACAAAACACAAAAAGCAGTTATATTTCTATACATTAATAATGAATAATTGGAAAGGAAATTAAGAAAGCAACTTTATAAAAAAAATACTTAGGAATAAATTTAACCAAGGAGGCATGAATGTTAAACACTGAAAACTACAGAACATGGCTGGAAGAAATTAAGATATAAATAAATGGAATCTCATTACATGTTCATGGATTTAAAAGCATAACATTATTAGATACTTCCCTAACAACTTAGAGATTCAATGCAGTCCCTTTCAAAATCCCAGTGACTTCTTTGCAGAAACAGAAATTTATCTTAAGATTCACAGACTCTCAAGAGACCCCAGTATACTACTTACCCCCAATCTTGAAAAAGAACAATAAAATTGAGATTTAGCACTTCCTTATTTTAAAATTTAAGGCAAAGTTGTGGTAATCCACATAGTGGATTAGAGGCATAGAGACAGACATTTAGACCAATGGAATAAAACCGAGAAATAAATCCTTTTATACACAGTGAAATGATTTCTCCAGAAGGACAGGAAGACTGTTCAGTGGGAGAAAGGATTTTTTTTTTCCAACAAATGCTGTTGAGAAAACTGGGTATTCATAAACAAAAACGTGAAATTGGAGCTTATTCTATAGTTTATGTAAAATTTAACTGAGCCAGTTACAGTGGTGCATACCAGTAATCCTAGCCACTTGAGAGGCCAAGGATTGCAAGTTTGAGACCATGCTGAAAAACTTAGCAAGATTCTATGTTTAGAAAGGAAAAAAAAAAAAATGGGGATGTAGCTTAGTGTACTTGTTTGTATAGCTGCTGATTTCAGTACCCACTACCACAAAAAAAGTCAATAAATAAATACATACGTACATAAGTACAAGCTGAATGTGGATCGAAGAATGTAAAAGCTAAAACTACAAAATACTTAGAATAAAATTTACATGTAAAGCTTTATGACATTGCATTTGCCCATTAAGTTTTAGATATAACATCAAAACCACAAACAACAGAAGAAGAAAATGGGTAAGCTGGACCTTCATTACAATTAAAAAAAATCTTATTGTAGGTCTAAAGGCTCTATAAATGGAGTAAAAAAGCAACTTATGGAAGAAATATTTGCAAATCATATGTCTGTTAATGGATTGATACACAGAATATATAAAGAGTCCTATCTTAAACATATCTAGATTAGGCAAAATCATCTCCCACAAAGCCTGTGTAGACACAGTGGGTGCATAAAAGCCAGTATCCAGTAGATACTGGTGACACAGTACACTGTGATAGCACTGAAACCAGAATTGTGAATCTGCTTCTACTGAATGCCTATCTCTTTTGTGCCACCATTAAACTGAGACATTGTAAGTCAGACCATCAAGTCAGTAACAGTCTACAATCCATGCATTTCTGCAACTTGCTTGTTTTACAACTAAACATTATTAATTTTTCTAGTACTGGGGGCTGATTCTGGGACCTCACACTTACTACACAAGTAAAACTCTACCGTTGAGCTACGTCCCTAGTTTAAGTTTTTTATCTTTATTTTGAGACACATTTTCACTAGGTTACCCATGATGGCCTTTTGATTCTCCTGTCTCAGCCTCCTGAGTGTGAGATTACTGGCAAGTCCCACTATACTTGTCTAAAATTCAGCATTATTTTTGAGATTTACAGATTTTTTTTCTATTGTCAGGAAAGAATATTTATTTCAAAATAAGTCAATGTTAAGGAATTATCATTTGTTAATTTTATATTAGCATAGCTATTTAGCTTGCCAACATTAGCATAGATATGGTTTTTTGAAATCTGCCTGAAGGTTTTATTATGGATGTGGTTTTTTTTAGAGGCTTACTAGATTGGTTTTAAAAAATTATTTTTTAAGGAAAATGCTGGGGGGTAGGTGTTTTTTAGATGCACACATGAAGGAGATTAGGTTATTTACATGGTGTTCCTTACCTACCTTTTTACGGATGCTCAACAGGAGATCAAGAGACTTAAATTATGCCATTAGTTGTCAGGCATACCTTTTACAGATTTTGTTCTTGGCTTTGTAAGTTACAAATGTTCTTTACTATGAGCATTACTTTCTGGAAGAGGGCATTTTGCTTGGCACGGGGAGGGTTGAACCAATTATCTATTGCTGAATATGAATGCAGCAAGATTCACCCAGGGAAGGCAGAAGCTGTCAGATCTTTGCAGAGTTCTCTGTGACCTAAATTAAATCTGTACTACGCAGGATTGCAGTCTTTGGAGCAGGCTGTTTCCATTGTCTGCTGTGTTAATTGTGCATGCTAACTTGTCACAGCCAATTTGACTATCATTGCTTGTTTTGTATCATTTGCTTTATAGTTTTAGCCTACTAGCAAACCCCCCAAAACTTAGATTTCTACTTTTTCACACATTTGAAAAATAATGACCTCTCTCTTCTCCCAAGATCATTTATTAGAGATTCCGAAAAACTATAATTGCACTTTGGATCTGGATTATTTTTCTATCAACACCCTGAAAAATTTATTGTATTGTAAAATGTCATTGACAGATTCAATTGTAATTTAATGTGAATAGACTAATTGCCAAAAGCATTGGTTTCTAAATCTTAGTTCTTTATGGTCAGCTCTGTTGAATTAAATGCTGAAGTAGTTTTGCCCGTGTGTCCTCCTCAAGGATGAAATGTGTTCCAGATTTTGTCTCTCTTCTTCTTTTCCTAGTGTGAATGTGTTCACAAATGTGTCATAAAAAGGGTGACTGATAAGTAACATCTTTCCTGTTGAGATTTCTAGTGATCATTTTTTGCATAATGCCATGGTTAGGAATGTATTGCCACCCCTGGCTGTACTCATATTAGTCTCAGGATGATCCTGTTAGCCGCCAGGATAATCCGTGGACCTATTAATTTCAGATGAATCATCACATTCTCACTTGGTTTTATAGTTACTTCACATTATTGATTATACTTCAGTTATTCTCAATTTTTAAATAAAGACATCCTGAAGTTTTATTTTCTCAAATGATACATCATTCTTGGCTCCTTTTAAAATAAACTATTAATTTTTTCTTAGCAAATGTAGGACTTTTTTTTTTTCGAAGTGGAGTTTTTATGACCATATTATCTTGTTCCAGTTGAATTTAATTACACTTTCTCTACTCCCCTGCCTGCATCTCAAACTTTCAGAGCACAGGCAGAATAGAGTTATACTTTCTGGCATCCTGAGGGTTCATCTGACCTCTTGATTGGCTATTTTGTTCTTTTTCTCACTTGTTTCCCTATCATCACTTACTTTGCTTTTTCCTGTAATCATCCACTCTAGTTAACTTAAGTCTTTGGATATCTGTGTACATTTATAAAATATATGGTTCTACTTATATAGAGAAGTTAATAATTTTCATAAATGGGCTTTGGACCTCCCATTTTGTTTGCCACCCTACTCCCATACCCATTCAGGCCTGTATTTAAAGGATCCTTTCTTGTTGCTCTTTAGAAGTTTGGTCCATTTTTTCTGACTGCTTACTCTTACCTGTGTGTACCATGTGACTGTCTTACTTGGACTACTGGTACTTGAGAGTGTTCTGCGCCATGTACCATTAACAATTCTGTATCGATAATCTTTAAGACTGTATGTGCATGACTGTGATTGGTGGGTTGTTGGGTCCCCATTATGAAGTTCATTAAGTATCTTGGTTACTTTTCTCTTATTGCTGAGACAAAATACTTGACACCCAGCATTAAGGAAGAAAAGGCTTATTTCGCTCACAGTTTGTGGAGGTTTTTGTCCATGCTCAGCTGACTCCAGGGCAGAGTAGCACTCTGCAGAGGGCAACAGCTCATGGCAGCAGAA
The DNA here is from genome assembly GCA_002564305.1 of Octomys mimax. Lineage (NCBI taxonomy): Eukaryota > Metazoa > Chordata > Mammalia > Rodentia > Octodontidae > Octomys > Octomys mimax. The sequence goes on along the minus strand of NDGM011185031.1, from coordinate 12,370 downwards.
AACAGCAAAAGCAGAAAGGACAAAAAAGGAGGAGCAGGAGCAAAACTCTTTCCTTCCCTTATATTATATGCAGGTTGCCCATCCTAGGGTGGGGTAGCATTCATATCCATAATCCCAGCATTGAGCCATAAGTCAATCAAAAACTCTAGAAGCTGCCCATTGATTGCATGAGGCTTTGGTGGGCCATCTAGCCACAAACCATATCATTAAGTGAGCCCTTGAGGATTCAGATTCTTTTTCATGTAAACAATTGGGAAACCAAATTGGACTAAAGATGTGCTTTAATATATGATTAATAAACTGTCAACTTAGTTATGAATAAGATAAAACCACAGTAGGTTATAATTACACCTTCATTCTAGAGGGACTCATTGGTAGAAAAGCTACCTTTTTTCCTGGGACAGAACCTGATAAAGAGTGCTTTTTGGTGAGAGAACAGGAGGGTTAATTTTTATATACCAAATAACTGCCTACCAGCCAGAAGGACATTTTAGCTCTACAAGGTGTGATTGATTAGATTCTATGTTTGTCATGATTTTTGGATTATAAGCATGAACATGACTCTGCTCTTGAAGCTCTGTGGTTGTAGGACAGGTGAGTATAGGGCTTAGGTTCATGTATCCTTTTGAAGACCTCTCTATGAAGTTTCTTTTGTGGCTTTCTTCCTTGGTTATTGTTACTTTTCTTATTTTTGATTTTTAAAATAAAATTAAGGCCTGGTACCTCTTTAAATTTCCAGCATCGTCATATCCAATCTGGTAAAAGATTAGGAAGGAATAATAATAGGAAGGATAATATATAATAATTATAATAAGGATAATATATTAGTATACATACTAACATTAGTACTAATAATAGTAACTATATATTAGTATAGATGGTATATTAATAATATAATAATATGAGGAAGGATAATATTCCCAGAAAGGAGTATTATCAATGTGGCATTTGTTTCTTGAAGTGTGATAACTAGAGCACAATAAATCCCTTCGAATTGGTGAAATGGAAATTGTAAAATACTATCTAGAGAATGGATTAAGAAGGAGCATGACATACAGTGATGAAATAGGTAATTGTTTTGGGTGAAGTAGCAGAATAGTTTCCAATCTTTAGCTGTATAAATTCCCACTGAGAAGACAAGTAAATGTAAATGATTAGATAGGTTGCATGGGGAGGGGCTATATATGTGTTAGAAACTAAAGCTTGGTGTTACTTATGCCAGGAAGCCCAAAATATTTTTTATTAGGCAGCACTGCTGATGGGCCTCAAGTGAAAGAAGTAATTGCAGAGGCATACCCCTTCTCAGAACCTTTTTGAGACAGGAACCTTAATTTGAGAGGGATAAATATCTTGATTCCTGGTCCTACAAGCCATCATACCCAAGTCTCACAGATTAGACATACTGGTAGAAAGCCCCGTCAAGCATTCTTTTTGGTGAGAAAACAGGAGGGTGAATTCTTATGACCAAATAACTGTGTTCCTAGATCAAGAGTTTGTTCATAGCACTGCCTCCAAAGGAGCCTGTCCACATAGTTGGGCTAGTCACTAGGTTCTCAGTTACCAACATCTCTGCCGCAACTTTTGTTCAAATTGCTGATTGTACAGCTAGCAGTTAGTTGAGGTTTTTGTTATCAAAAACATTGTGAAAGCTGGACATTCCTAATGGAAAGAGAGAATTTGATAGAGTTCTGAAAACGCCAGTTACCAAATTGCAGTCTATATATGCAGTGAACAGCAAATTAGATAACAGAGACCAACTTGGAAAATCGTTCCTGAACTACAAAAGATGGAGAAATAAAACTGATGAAAAAATAAGACAAAAGGAAGATCGGTCAAGAGATATAATGGGCCAATAGTAGGAAATCAGAAATAGAGCATATACATTGTTTAGAGAAACAATGGAAGAAAACATGCTGACCCTAAGTTAATAGAAAAGGAAATATGAAAACATTTCCTGCTGGACTTTTCAGAATTGGAGGAAATTCTGTTAGAGACAGTATGAAATGAACTGAATTATTGGAACTATAGAGCCAACCCAGAAAATCTCCCTTTTAAAAAGCAGACTGCCTGGGCTTTGGGTGGAAGAGTTGTTGAGGTAAGTCCTACCACATATCTTTCCTTTCTGAAAATAAGGACAAGTAGGTACCATAACGTAGGAAGTGAGCAAGGAAGACCTTCCTCTTGAAATAAAGGTTTTTGTGGGCTAGAAAGACTGCATGCTTAGTTATAGTAATTACAAAAGAAAAGAGAAAATTATTATTTGTAGATGATATGATGACCTACATGTCTAAGGAAATTACCTATAAGCCTGTTTGAATTAATGTTAAGTATGTAGTTTGGTACAATCTAAATATACTAAAATCATTAAATTCATTCATATTCAAGCAGTACATAGATATGATGAGAAAAAAAAATCCCTTAAATATTTCTTAAAAACCTGAAAAACTTCAAAATTAGTTTTAGAAAACTTACTTTGAGCAGCCGGGTGTTGTGATAGGTATCTGTAATCCCAGGATTTAGCAGGCTGAGGCAAGAGAATCATGGGTTTAAGACCTATGGAGTACATAGCAAGGGCCTGTCGTTCTAAAATAAATTACTATCCTCAATTTTGTAACAGACCATAAAGAGATTTGAATCAAGAGATTGAAGTTGTTTCTGGTAAGGAAGCCCTAGTATTATATGAATTTTCTCCTTTTCCTTTTTTGTAATCAAAATCCTAAGTATATATTTTTATTCCAAGGTGGGATAGAATTAGGGAATTTAAATAAAAGTTGGCTGAAAATGATATAAAATACATTTAAAGAAAAATTTGAAGTAGATTTGTAAAGTTGAAATTCCATTACCATGTGTGATTTTTAAAAAAAGTCTATTATAATTAATGCCATGTGATGATGACTAAGAATGGAACAAGCAAGAATCTTGAAGAAAAGATACACTGTATTCATGTATAATAGTGTTGTCATTTTAATTCACTAGAGAAGGAATGACTTAGTGAACAGATAGTGCTAGAGAGGCAGGCTGGTTTAGAAGTTGCAAAAATATAAAAGTAGAATTATACTTTATACCACAACCTAAGATTTAAAATGGATTAAATAATTAAAATTTTCAAATAGAATTAAAAATTGAGGAACTACATCTGCAAATATATAATTAATTAGTGGTAAAAGCTTTACCTATTTTTACTTTTTGCATTGTGGGGGTATAACCAGGACTATGTGTGCATGTTAGGAAGCTCTCTACCATTAAACTGCACCTCCAACTCTAAACCATTCCTATTTTTAACTTCTAGGACAATATTTCTCTTTATCTTTTGATGGGAAAGGGACTCAAAATCCCATGGCCAGTGAGGAGAAATGTAGCTTAGGTTGCTAATGATAGCATAAATTGATGCAGCCTTCTAAGACAGTTTTGCAAAACATCTTAGAAGCATTAATGATCTAACACTCCCCACCTCCAGCTCTTTATTTTAAGACAAGTCTTGCTATGTTACCCAGGGTGGACTTGCATCTATAATCCTGCTATCTCAGCTTCCTGAGTAGATGGGGTTACAGGCAGGCACCATTGTGCCTGACACTGAATACCTTTTACTCCAATAATTTTACTTCAAATTATCCTACAGAAAATATCAAAGCTGTGCAAAAAGACATTTTCAGAGATGTACAAGTGTTGCATACAGTGTGAATAAGGATATTTACGACATTGAATACTTAGAAACACTCATACTCAAAAAATAGATTGAATATATTTAGTATATGTAATGAAATGGTATGTAACAGTTGGGAATGTTTTATCAGATAACAGTAAACAGCAGGAGCTGAGTACAAATTTTAAATACTTTCTGGTCCAAATTGCTCATGGAATAATTCACCCTCAAGAACAGTTAATGCCTGCAGCACTTCACAATTCTTCTTGGACTTAGAATTCAAAAGTACCGAGTCAGGGAACAAATGAAACAGGCTCTTTGTTTGCTTTCCTGAACTTACATTTTGGTCAGTAGAGATATAAATTGTCAATTGGAGATAAGTGCTGTGGAGAAAAATATAGTAGTAAGGGTTATAACGATGTACCAAGGGAAAGAATATGGGAAGATTGCAGCTTTAAATGAGATGGTCAGAGAAGGCTCTGACAAATGACAGTCGATTAGTTTATGTGCTACTGAAGTGAGTACAAAATGACAGTCGATTAGAGAACTGAGAACAGCTAGGGAGAAAGAAAGCAGTGCTGGTCCCTGTGGGGACATGTTCCTGATGGAGAGGACGAAGGGTCCAGCAGAAGCATAGAGGTCAGCTTAGCTGGCACTGATGATCAAAGTGGGGAGTGTGTGGGAAACGGGGATACAAAACAGAAGCTGGAGGTAAAAGAGGAGGACCTCTGCAGGCTGCGTGGCTGACATTGGCTGTTTGGAGTGAAATAGGCTGGAGAGGAGCAGGAATGGAAGCCTGGAGGTAAGAGCTATCATAATCACCCTGTGAAGAGATGGTGGTAGACAAGGGCAGTGATGATAAGTGGTTTGATTCTGGATCCATGCAACAAAATCTTAGTGGAGTGAAGAGTTCACTAACATATTCATAGTCAGCAATATGTCAGTAGGTAAGAGTTACACAGGATTGCTGGTGATTTGTGTTTTCTTACACAATCCAGCATCTTTCAAATTTTCTGTTATTATTTTTAAAACCAAAACAGAAAAATGACTTCTACTTCACTGTATTTTTCCTGATTTGCAACTATTTGATGCATTTAAAACCTAGTATATGTGCTGCAGAAGCAAGCACATATTTAAAACTTTTTAGGACTTATGTTTGTTTCTCTTCAGTGTTATGAACTTCCTCTTGCCTTCAGAGAGTGGGTAGGCCGACACTTAAATTAGAACCACGATCTTAACTAGCTAATGAAATTGAGGAAGAAAATTACACTTTCAAGCTTGGGAGAGTGTAATTTTCCCAGTCATCTTTGTTTTCCTTTGTAAACTATACAAACTTGCCTTGTATCCATCACTGATAAATTCAGTACTGTAAGGACCTATTTTGATTTGGTATTCTATTCTTACCTCATTTCTAATGCGCAGTAATTCAGTGGCACAGTATACATAACTCAACAGAACCTTGATCATCATGTTTGATCATCCTTGCTAATGAAGGGGAATTGTGTTGTTGATTTCCTGGAAAGTCATTGTATATGTCATTAGAGTGAGCTATGATTTTTCTCCTTTAACTTATCCTTCTGGTTTGCTTGATTATATCAAATATTAAACATTTGTAGGGGGCCAGGGAGATGGCTGAGTGGAATAAGCGCTTCTCTGGCAAGCACAAGGGCCTGAGTTCAATCCCCGGCTCTGAAAAAAAAAAAAAGAAAAAAAAGGCAAGCATTTGTAAACCAACTCATTTTAACTTACTTAAGTGAGAATGGTAGTGGTTCAGAATGTGCTGACTGGCAGAGAGGTGGATAAAATTTTAATCTGGAATTCAGACATGGCTCTGGACCACCTGAAGTAGTTTGAGTTCCTAAACAATGAGTCAACAAAGTCCTTGCTTATCTGGAGCATTACTTCAGTGTTCTCTTAGTCAAGAATGGTAACCTTTGCTTTGTTTGGCACTGTTTGTATCTCTTAACAGTAGCTAGAAAATGGGGATTCTTGCTTTTCTCTGTGTGAGGAACCTTATCAGGTGGCTTGAGTACATTGGCTAAGAACCAAAATTTTGTTTTGCTTCTCATTTTGATTCCAAATCATGCTTTACAAGTAAACTACAAATTTGTAGGGATATTTGTTCTATAAACAACAAATTATTTTATGGCCTATTAGATGTACTTTAGCCCATTAATGAAAAATAAATAAGATTGGCTCCTGTTTTATGAAAATAGAGAAATATCTCATCTTACGTCTAGATTCTGAGGAAAACTAACGCACAAACTATTTCTGTAGTTTGAAGATTTTGTATCTGTTTATATCTACTACACAACTGGTATGGGAAATCAATGTTTTACTATGTTTGACTTATTTTTCTTCATTTGCCTAATTGGTGTATAGGTTTTCAATTCAGTTTTCCTTTGATTTAGAACTGGTATTTTGGTTATAGTTTCCTGAAAACAATTCCTTTACTTCAAAAACAACTGTCTGTAATATTAATGATTTCTTAATTCCTTAATCACTTCTCTATGGATTGTATGTGACAGTGTGGAAAGAAAATGTCTTTGACTCTACACTGAGTGGGTTGATTCCCAACACTGCCAATGAGCTGTCAGAGCCTGTTAGACTACCTTCATTATAGATTTGTTGTGATGTACCTTTAGCATTATGCTTAGTATATGGTAGACAGCCAGTAAATGTCACTTCCTTCTATTTCCCTGATTATATATTTTACATTTATCTTTATTGAATAGAGCCTTTGATAATTCTGCTACAGTTCAAGGTAATTTTTATAAAGGGCACATTGAATGAATGAAAAGAATGTCAGTTGCTAAATTTGGTCTGCATAATGTCAGGCTTTCAATTAAGAGTTTTTTCCTCCATTTTTTTTTTCTTGATGTCTTCTGTGCAGTTTTATAGCATCTTGGAAATAAGTATTCGTGCCAGAAACCCTATAAGGTCCCTATGCTGTAAGCTTTGTATACATTATTTTTATTCCCCACAACTGTATAAGGTGAATTTATTTTTTCCATTGAAGAAGAAATTGAGGATCATACCAGAAAAGCTTCTGAAAATGTGTATGTACTAATGGATCAATCAATGGATTAAAGTCCATGTGCTATATTGTAAAGTGATCTTTTGAAGTGTTACTGGAGAGTGAAGGTTCCATTATCAGATTAGAGCCATCTCCACTGGGACTGCGGAGTAGTGGCCATAAAGAGGCTGTGAAGGAGTGGAGCTGTTGTTTTGATATTGGAGTAGCCTCAAAGTCAGTGTGAACTGTTTCTGTGTAAGGGCACTGTGACCAAGATGTGTTTCTCTTTTTCTTTTTCTTTTTTTGTGATATGCTTAGCAGTTAATTCTTAAGTCTTCAAAGGTGTGAGTACTTTTTAAAAATTTTAATAATTTTATTTTTTTGGCTTTTTAATGTTGCATTTTTCTTAAACAAATTTGTAAATGATTCTGATTATATCAAAAGCAAATCTAGCATGAGTATGCTTTTTAAAAATTATATAATATTTTAGTTTCTTCAGGTTTATGTAAAAGAATCCAGCAACAGCTTATGTCTAGCTTTTATTTTCTTTTAAAGAGTCTGAGTTTTAGTGTGCTTTATTATTATTTGCATAATGTTTTACTGATGCTTAATTCTGATCAGTGTCAAATATCCTTATAGCTAAAAGTTGTTTTATAATTATTTATGCCTTAGTATTGTGAAATATGGGTGATGAATAAAGACAGTTTAGAATACATTAGAGCCACATTTAGAATTTTTATCTCACTAGCATAGGAATTTCCAATAATTTTTTTGGTTGTGTCTTTAACTGGCTTTTCAGTTTGATATACCCTTGCTTTAACAACAATTTGGTTAATTTAGATAATCCAGTGAGTACATGGGCCACTTTAACTAATATTCAAGTGTTTGGTTCTGTAGTTATTAAAACATCAGTATTCTATTTACTATTGTGTTGGCAATCATCTGGAAACACTTTGGTTGTTATTTCTAAGAAAAATAAATTTTTAATAGTACAGTTTGTCCATTTATTTACTGTGAAAAACAAGAACAGTATATGAAAAGTTTGCATTTTCTTTGTGTATTCTAAAGCTTGCCAAATTTAGATAGTCAAATGTCATATCCTGATAATTATTATTGGATGTAGTGTATTATTCAGTGTTTTCTGGAGATAAATAATACTGGGCCTAGTTGGTATCATTTTACCTTACTAAACTTGTGAGGATTTTCAAAATTTGGCACCTGAAATAGCTTTTCTTCTATCTGCTTGTAATGTGAACTGATTTGTCCTCAGCAATTTTTCTTACATACATTTTGCATGTCCAGCTAGTTCCTACATAGAATAATGTTTCTATGCAGACTGATTCTTTGCTGGGGGAATGCGAGAACCTGGCAGCTTTAGGACTATCCTAATATATCGGGAGGTTGCTATTTGAGTGTTGCTGGATTACTAGATCCAGGAGCTAGGAAAAATTTTCCATTTTTAGATTATAAGTATCAAGTTTCTATGATAATGGAATGTTTCCTGCATTGAGAGAATTCTGTCATGAGGTGGAAAGTGCACACTGAAGCAAGGAAGAAGGTTCTCAGAATCGAGCTTTTTGGTTCTTCACTTTGTACATCATAGGAGAAAATGTAGATTAATTTTCACTCTTAACAAGTGATAATGACTTTGTTTTAGGATGATTCTGGATTTTTTTTTGGCAGGAGGGTTCTTTTTTTTTTTTTTAAGGAGGGTTCTTTTGAAGTTATTCTGTCTCCTTTTATATCTCCTAATTTAAAATTTCAGTGTTTACTCCTCTGTTTGAATGATTATAAACACCCAAGGTATTATGGGTGTCATCACTAAGAGTAATTGAAAGTGTTGGTTATTGATGTTTTTGAAAGTCTCCTTTATCAAAGTTAATAAATCACTAAAGTTGAAGTTCATTATCTCATTCTCTAAATCCAAAAATGAATATCCATGTGTGTATCTGTGTGTGATGGGGAAGTGGAAGGGGATGCTGAGCGTTCACAATAAAATGGCTTAGCAAATCAGGTGACATGAATGCCTGTAGTCTGTGAAAATATTTTGAGGTCAAATTTCTCATACAGTATACAGTGCTTAATAAATAAATTAATAAATTTCTAGACCATAGAAATTAGTCTATGGTTAAATTTTTTAATAACTTAAAGCTATCAGTTTTCTGTTATTACCTTATTTTTGGGTCTGTTTTTTGAGTCTTAATCCATTGTTCAAAACTCACTTTATGTAAACTTGCTAAAAATTTATTTATTTTGTTATTTTGTATTTTAGTACAGGGTCTACAGGGTCTCACTACACAGATCAGACTCATAGTGATCCGCCTGTGTTCAGCCTCCCAAGCACTGGAATTACAGGCATGTGTCACCATGCCCAGTCCCAATCGCCCTCTCAGCACATGGGGAGGGGGCCTGTGGTGGTGGGAAGGACACCTCACACTGGGCTCGAACCATAGCCGCTGCATCTGCCTAAGCGGGAGCTTTAATCCGCTGAGCTATTTGGCCAGCCCTTAAAAATTTATGTTGTTTACATTTCAGGATGAACTAAATTCATATAAAGTATCTTAGTTACTGTGAGGGGGATAAAAAAAAGCAGTAGGTAGGGCACAGCTGGGTTTTCAGATCCCAGTCTGAAAAATCATCATAAGCTAAGAAAATCTGATTTATGTATTATTGAGGGAAAGTAAATCCAAGACCTCACAAATGCCTTTTTAAAGTCAGTCAGAATATAAAGTTATTTCTTGTTGGAAAGTTAATTTGCCAAGAAAATGTAGACTTTGCAAGGAAGTTAACTGCTTCTGGTTTTTCAGTGGCCCAGTATCTGCCTATTTATCTTCTCTATATAAAAGTGCTTATCAGCTCAGATCTACTTGTTTGCCATCACGCTAAGGGAAGCGTTTTCAGAATGCATTCTATCTGCTGTTGTGTTGTTGTTGTTTTTCCCATATTGTCTTCAGATTTTACTCTACATGGGCCTCAGGAACTGAATTCAATTTAATATATCATTGTTCCACACCAGATTATTTTACAGACTCTAGTGGGACAAACACTTTAGGACTTTTCTGCATGCACTATGGATTCAATATTAGAGATTATTCTTATCAACTATAAAAATAGTATGAAAAATATACTGTGGATAGATTCAATAATGTGTTTACTTGGCAAAAATGTATAGAATTCATATTTCATAACTGGATAGTAGAAGGACAGAAGTAAATAAGACATGTTTCTTGCCTTTGAGAATCTCATTGTCTGCCTCTGAAATTTTAAACAGTACTATAAAGAAGTGAGAGGTGCAACCAGCTAGACAAGACAAGATGATTAGCAGCCATGTATAAAAACCAGTGAACTGCAAAGACAAAGCACAAATTGTTGGAATTGATATTCTATTTTCTAACTTTTTTTTAGAAGAAACTTGAAAAACAACTCTACTATACAATGGAATTGTTCTTTGTAGGAAAAATGATTTTACATTGATTATTAAATGTCTTTATAAATATTTCCCTTGAGCCTACTGGATACAGATCTCATGCCCAGCGCTAGGGATGTTAAATGAATGAAATAAATTTTCTTTTTTAATTCTTGAAGAGGTTAGTCAGGGAGACAGCTGATTATGCAAATAATTACACTGTGGTGGGGAAGGATATTTTATTGTCAAAATCTGTATCAAGTGATTTTGAGAGAATAATAAGTATTTTTCTTGGTATTAGTGACAGTAGGGAAAAAGGAGAAATTTATGATATTGGGGCCAAATTGGATGACTGAAGAAGGTAGCTAATCCTACTTCAGAATCTTTCACATGCTCTTTTTTACATCATATATTAGCAATTTCAGTGGTGGTTACCTAGAGAAAAATAACAATATAATAAAGCATATTTATATCACAAAAAGGCATTTTGGTATTTATAATGCAATTTTACATTGGCCCTGCCTCATAGTTGATCCTTTAGTGATATTTTCCAGTGAGAACAGTTTCCCTTTTGCAAATGATGAAAGTGAACAAAGAAAGCTCTGATTGGGCATATTGGTGGCTTTGGCGTAGGAAGGCCTGTAACACAATAACAGATAGTTTGTTTGGGTAGAAATAACTATATCTGAGAGAGGTGAGTAATGCACAGTATTGTAGAAGTCCATATTTGTATATCTCAAAACAGTTTAAAAAGTAAAACATTCAAAGAGCCTTTTATGTCTATGTTCTCAGCGTATCTGTTCACTGAAGTTACTTTTCTACTAGTGTTAGGAGTCTCATGAGACACTCTTGGAATCTGCTGTGCATCCAACAAAAGTTTCCTCTTTGACAGTCACAGCTAGCTTTTAAGGTAGGTGTGTGTGTGTGTGTGTGTGTGTGCACGTGCACGTGCGCACGCAGGGTTTCACTATGCAGCTTGGACTCATGGTGAGCCTCCTGATTTCTGCCTCCCTAGTGCTGAGATTACAGGCATGCGCCACTGTGCCTGGACTGTATTGCCACCTGAGTGAGCCCGGGGCTGGGCCAGGGTGGCCTGAGGTGCCAGGGATTGAACCCTGGCCCCTGCGTTTACCTAAACAAGCGCTTAGTCTACTTAGTCTACTGAGCCCTTCCTTTTTTTCTTTAATTTTGGTATTTTCAAAATCAGTGGTTAACTCTTGTTACTTCAGAGATGATGACTATAGTTACTCAGTATACATGTATTTTTCCTTATGTAGGAATATTTTTTTAATAACTGCACTTTTTGAAATTAAAGGTGTTTGTATATCACTCAACAGATTTAAAGCCTGAGTAATGCCTGGCTATGCTTTGTTTTAAAAATCTACTGTCCCTCTCTTTCTGTAAGCATAGTTGAGGGGCCAGTGGTGTTGCTCAGTGGGAGATGCTTGCCCATCATGTGGAGACCTTGAGTTCAAATCCACATTAGTGCTAAAGAACAAAAATTTAAAAGGCAAATCTCATTTATTTTGAGTAATAAAGTCCTAGTAGGATCAGAGTAGCTATTACTTTTCAAAGTATTTTGTTGTAGTGATTATGTTTGCTTCTGTAGCCAGGGGTGACTTCATAATATACTAACTCTTAATTCTTCTTGGTTCTGGATCAAGGCTTGGCAAAGCTCTACTTATTGAATTAAAGTTTTCTAATTTTACTATCATCAGGGAGCTTCTTGGGAGCCATCTTGTTAGGTGGTTTTTAATCCAGGAAGGCAAATACCAGCTCTGACTGATGAATGAGTGGCTGCTTGAGCACCTGTTGATGGTTTGGAAGCTTGTAGGGGACATTTAGGGGAGGATTGGCACCATCTATTCAAACCTGACACCATTGCAAATTGGAGAGAGCCTTAGTTTTTGTTATGTTAGCTAAATTCATAAAGGAACCTTATAATAATTTATTTCTTCTTATAAACTCATGGGTCATTCCCAACCTATACCTTTAAAGAAAATAATCTGTTCAGTATCACTGCCTACTGAAGATCCCATTCTATTATTGAGCATCTGTTAGAAGTTCTCTCCTGTCATATCTCTTTTCTTTGTAATAGGTATTACTCTGTATTGAACATTTAAGAAACCTTAATATAAGGGTTTTCTGGAAAGAGTAAATTATGAGTTTTTAAATGTCATTTCATCCTGTTTTTCTTGGTTATTTAAAAAAATTTTAGGGGGCCGGGGAGATGGCTCAGTGGAAGGGCCTGAGTTCAATCCCTGGTTCCACCAAAAAAAAAAAAAAAAAAAAAAAAAAGATAAAA
>NDGM011185028.1:0-10072 GCA_002564305.1 Octomys mimax | reverse complement strand
TTTCAGTACTGGGGATTGAACTCAGGACCTTACATTTGCCAGGCAAGTGCTTATTCTACTGAGCTATCTCCCCAGCCCCAGAACTATAACTTTTAAAATTACATTTAGGTGTTTTCTAATTCTCATTTTTCTACTCTCTTATCTCTAGTGTCGTGGTACAAGTGATAGGCGGAACTTATTTGGCATCAGCTGGTGAGAACTATGATTCAATTTTCAGGAATCTTGTGAATTAGTCAGCTAACAAAAACATTGACAATTAAATTCTATAAATTTAAAAATCCATACATTATATTAAAAAGAAACGTAAACCATACTCAAAGCCATTTGATCTTGATTTCTTTATTTCATTTTATTAATGTCTTTGTCCTAGAGGCTACTGGCTGCTACTGCATATCTTCTATTAGAAAAACAATGTATGACGGTGAGCTGCTTCTCATCTCCTTCTATCTCTGGATTTAATGAGAATAGGTCAGCCAAAGGGCATGTGGAGTACACAGCACCACATGGTATTTATACACAGAAGTCAGCTGTCACTACAAATTAACACACCATTTATGCACCTTAAAATAAAAAGCAGGTTGTTAGCCACTAGCACTCCACTGTCCAGATATATCTATTTACTTCAGAAACAGTTAAATCAGGATAGCAAAGAGAAACAAGGAAAGCTGTCAGAGCACTTTTAAATTCTTATGATGAACATACTCTTAATAGCCAGATATTGTAAAAAGAGAAATATTCTTTCTAAACTGCATGCAATTATATAAACCTGTCAGAATCAAGGGCTTTTGACTTTGAAGAGCCACCATACAACTGGTAGGGAGAAGTCAGAACATGACATTGAAGAAGCTTTCTCATAGCTAGGCAGGAGGTGCAATAGTTTTTTGACTATTAGAAACACACTCTGCCTGGTAAAGGAAGGGGTGAAATAGAAGTCCAGCCCAGTGACCTTGCATCCTGTCTTTGTATGTCAGGCTGAAATCTCAAACATACTGCTCTCCTCTGTGACACACTTCTTGTCAAAGTATTAAATGGATTGAAGGGATGAAAAGCTCTTGAGATAGTATAGCAATCCTTTACCATGGCAAATGAATCTCACAAGCTGGTCTTGTGTCCATCAATCCGTCATTATACAAGAGCGACAGAATCACCCAGTTGAAAAGGGTGTCTAAGTTCTCACTTATGTCCAATATGATAAACACTAATCATTTGAGGATGTTAAGACCTTGAAATGACACTAAATTGATCTATGTTAAAATTGTCAAGTACAAGCTTAGTAAGAATAAATAAGATAAAATATCCCTTCTAGCCTTTTATACTAATTATTATTGATACTATTTTGTTCATATTGTAAAAGTTAAACATATTCAAATCAACTTTAACAATTTCTTTTTAGTTTTAGTATTGCTACTAAAAATATAAATGCATAGCTCAAATTTGTAGTAGAGTTTACATTTTATTTTATCATTATTGTTATTATTATTATTTTGGTATTGGGGATTGAACTCAGGACCTTGCGCTTGCCAGGCAGGCACTTATGCCACTGAGCTATATCTCTAACCCTTAGAGTTCATATTTTAATAGTGTTATTCTACATAGGCAACCCTGATGGAGCATCCTTATCATGTATCCTACATAACAGTTCAGACTTCTTCATTGCCTTTGTGAAGTGTTAAGTAGAATTAATTTAAAAATGTGCAGAAGAAGAAAGAGGTGACAGGGGAAATTGCCACAGGCAGAGTTCTCAAGAGTTAAAGACAATACTGGCCTACACTGGCTGAGTCCAGAGCAGGGATTATAGTATCCCAGCCCACAGACCACAGCAAAGCTCTGGTATAACCATTTAATCTAGCGGGTCAAGTGCTGGGCATGCAGAGGAAGGTGTGTGGCATCCCTCGAGGCCAGCACAGATCTCCAGCACAGTTCCAAATCTGCTTGTTTACAGTGAAATGTTTTATGCCCTTGCTGGCCTGTCCTAAGATCACAAAAGAAAATTCACTAACTATGGTAAAAATGCATTGGGTTATTTTGACTAAACCAAAGAAATGACTTTATCTTTCTATTCTTATACATATGTAAAATTCAAAATTATAAAAAGTAAGGTATTTTGTCAACTTATAGCTATTAATAGAAGGCTTGGAGTTAATCTTTTATTAAGTTTTTGATGTGTTTTAGATATACCTAATGATCACAGTCATCAGAGGGAGTTTGTACCCATAGGCGATATATCTTGCTTCTTCCCTTCTCCCCAATCCCCTCTCCTTCCTTCAACCCCTCTTCCCCTCCTTATTTACGAAAGCTTTGTTTCCATTTTCTTCCTCCTCTTCTTTTGCTTTTAACTTGATTCCTTTCTCCCTCCCCATCTCTGTTCCCCTTTTCTTGTGAATATGTCCTCCTATTTCCCAGTGTCTATTATACATTTTGGTCCTTATTTAACCTTCCACTTTCTCACACCAGAGAAGCAATGTGATATGTAAACATACGTGTCTGGTTTATTTCACTTAGAAGTAAGGACTCTTTTTCTTTTATTTCTCTTCCTTCTAGCCCCCTTGCCTAGTTCCCCTTTCTTTCGAACAATTTTTTTATATTTCACATGAACTTTTCTACACTTTGGTCATTATCTACACATTCAATATCTCACAGAAAAGAAACAATGTGATATTTATAGCAGTGCCCACTTTCTTTACTTAAGAGCATGGTCTTAAGGCACATCCATTGACCTAGAAATGTGTCGAGTTTATCCTTCTTTATGACTGAGTAGTACACCATTATACATATTTTTTAAAAAATCAAAACATCTTTTTTATCCATTCTTCAGTTTATGGGCAATGGTATTGTTTCTGACATTAAGCAATAACAAATTGTGCTGCTATAAACATAGATATACATATATCACCATGGCATGAGGCCTTGAATTCTTTAGGAAAGACACTAAGAATGGGAATAGCTGGGTCAAATAAAACGTCTAATTTTAGTGTTTTAAGTAATCTCCACATTGTTTTCCACAATGGTTGTACCAGTTTACACTCCTGCCAACAGTGGAAAAGTTCCTTTTCCTCACAGCCCCTCCAGTATTTGTTATTTGTGGAATTATTGATGATAGCCATCCTTTCTGGAGTGAGGAGGAATCTCAGTATTGTCTTCATTTGAATCTCCCACATGAGTAGTGTTGCTGAACATTCTTTCATATATTTATTGGTCATTCCTACTTCATCTGAGAAGTGTCTGCTCATTTCAGATGTCCCTTTTCAAGTGTCATGCCATCGTATTGACATAATTGGTCATAATAGGCTTCCACATGCTGTCCACTGATTTATATACATAAATTTATTAAATTCAACTAAATAGATGTTGGAAACTTCATTCAAAATTTAATTATCTGAGGGCTGGCCAGATAGCTCAGCGGATTAAAGTGCTTGCTTAGGCAGAGTTCAGCCAGGGCTCAATTCCCAGCGTGCTGTGCCAGCCCCACCCCTGGGGCGTGCTGAGATGGCGATTGAGACTGGGCATTGTGGTGCATGCCTGCAATCCCAGCGTTTGGGAGGCTGAAAATAGGAGGATCACTATGAGTCTGATCTACATAGTAAGACCCTGTAGACCCTGCAGACTCTGTACCAAATACATAAAAAAATGTATTTAAAAAAATCCAAAGTTTAATTATCTGGTATGCAGAAAATATTATTTAAAGGAGGAGAATCATTAAATGGTTACACAATAAATAGTAATATAACAGTTGTGGTTAAATTTCAAGTTTTGCTTTGAATTTCTGCCATTTCCTCCTACAAATTAGTCATTTTATTGCTAGAAATATATTTTGAAAACAAAGATTTCTTCTAGCTCCGACAAATATCAATTCTTAGGCTTTAAATCTACTTTTTAGCTAATCTGATATAAATCTGGAGCCATTTACAGGCATTATACCAAGCAAAACATAATTTCATTGTTTTTTATTTCCTATGAAATAAAAAAAATGATCTTAGTGATGTTAAGCCTTCTATTCGAGCCTTAATATTGTTACTTTATACTAAAGTATGTTGAGGAACTAGAAAATAGACAGTGAGCAAGTTACTCTTTAATTGTCATCAACTATACAATGGTCTTGAGAATTTTAAAGACACAGGTTGAGATATGAATTCAAGTAATTCAGAGGGCCCTGAGTTAGAAGCTGTACAGCTCATAAACAAAGGAATGAGACTACCTAAAAGAAAACTATCAGGGATTAAATCAAAGTCATTTCAAAGTGCAATGTTTTGGCATTTATTCATGCAGATGTATTCTGCATTACATTCAGCAATGAAAAATCTTTATGCTCTAGGCAAGAGCCTACATTGCTTAATATTCCTTCCTGTCTTTCTTGAGCAGCTATCAGGACACGTGAGATAAATTTTAGATGAAGAAGGGAACAGTAGTTATTAAACTTCTGGAACTACACAAAGAGTCCAACTTTAGCAATTAAGCTTTCATGCAGTATATTTTTGTAAAACTAAACATTTAGATATGACTTTAAAAAATGCTTCCTTTGTAATTGATTGAAATGATGTTTCTGTTGAATAAGTGGGACTGTCAAACTACTGTCACAGGAATCCAGTTTCAGTGGTGACAACAATGGCTGTTATATTCTCAAACTTAGAATTTAATTCAATAACTTAAATTCTAATTTTCAGAGGAAGAGCTAGATTTGTAATATTTTTCAGCATTGGATACTATGAATGTGAAAAGACTCATTGTTTTCCAATCAAGGTATGTTCGAAATACATTCAAGGAAATTTTATTTCAGTCATTATAGATGTTGGTATAAGACTAAAGTACTTAAGCTTTGGGAAGATATATTACTGTACATTATTTGAAACTCCATGTAAAAATATGTTGTAGAACACAGAGTATTCATTGAGCAGAGGAGAAAGAATCCAGCACATAATTTCAAGAAATAAAATTCTGAGCTTCCAAAATGGTCTAAAATATGTGCTCTTAAGTAAGTCATCAGAGTTCTCTGAACTCCATCTTCTTTTACATGAAATGAAAACAAACAATTTGTTTCTAGCCTACTCTGTTTTATTTTGGGACACATTAAAATTTATAAGAAAGTCATCAAAATTTATATTATATTAGTGACACTGAAGTATAATTGCATCCGAACTTACATATTTTTCCAAGTTTTAACTGTTATCTCTGAAGAATTTTAAACAAACTTGTGACCTATCACCATGGCTACATCAGGATTCTTTTCCTTTTCTTTTCCTGATCTTCCTTTCTTCACTTTTAAGAAGAAAACAAAAGAATATAAGCAAAGTTATTGAAATAGAGAACACCATAGGGACATCAAATCTATATTGATTTTCTTTCTTTACTTTTGTGTATTTGGTACAGGGTCTCACTGTGCAGCTCACACTCATAGTGATCCTCCTGTTTCCGCTTCCCCAGCATTGGGATTACAGACATGTGCCACCACACCCGTTCTCGATGGCCAGCTCGGTGCACCCAGGGGCCAGGCTGGCACAGCGTGTGATACCAGGGATCAAACCTGAGTCCTTGTGCTTGCCTAGGCAGATGCTTAGACCCCTGAGTTATCTCCTGGGCCCTTCTATACTGAATATATACCTAAATAAAGGTAAATTATGAGAAATAAAGACTCCATTTGGGAAAGGAATGTGGGAGTAAATGTGCTATGAGAGGAGCAGCTTAGAGTTTCTTTAATCCAGACTCACAGGACATTAGAAATTCTAAATATTTAGATGACTGAAACTGTCTTTAGAATATTATCTAAATTTTAATGGTAGTTTTGAATTATGACCATAATTTGTCATAGAGTATATTGGTCAATGTGTTATTAGAAATTAGAAACTAATGTCTATAGTTTTTAAATTTATTATAACAAGCTTAAATGACTTTGTGGCATAACTTTCACTGTTTTGTTATTAAAATATGTTATACAAAAGGCACTTGCATTTAAGGGTAACATCCTATTTCATATACTTGCCCACTTACAATGCTATGTGTTCTTTTCAAATTAAATTAGATTATCTTGAATGATAAATTAACCCATTTATAATTAAGATTTAAAATGAGCCACCATACTGAAGATATTTCAGATTATAACCACTAAAACCCCTTTTTACAATAGTACTTTGCCTCATATTTGTCAGATGTTAGTTTTCAGGTTGCTTTCAAACTCTTACTCATTTTAGGGCAAATACAGAGTCTAGTTTTTGCTATTATTCATATTGCCCAGTTCAGAATCTGGTATATTTCAGAAAAATATCTGTTGAATTCACATATAAAAACGACTAGCAAGACCAGAAATGTCACAATGTCCTATAAAATTATTCTCATTTTGCAGAAGTAAATGGAGGCACTGAGAATCAGATTGACATACACGAATTTTAGTTTCAGAATATAAGCTGAGATCATGGCAATGTTTAATTGTTTACTGTTCTTTTTCCACAAGAAATCAAGCATAAGGAAAGCATCCTAGAGAAATGGAGGATAAATTTCAATTTGTTCTGTATTAGAAAAATATAGACATCAACTAATGCATGAAAAGAGTTGACAAACTTTTTTTTTCTTGGTCGAACCAGGGATTGAACTCAGGCCCTTGTGCTTGCCAGGAAAGCGCTTATTCCACTGAGCCATCTCCCCGGCCCATAACCTCTTCATTATATACTTAGCACTAAGTGATTTCTAAAGAGTACATTCATATAATCTTCACCACAACTCTGTCAAGTAGATGCTAGAGAAAGGATTAATTTAGTAGGCCCTATGTCTAAATATTAACTATTAAGAGTGTACTTTGACAGGAGACTTTTAGTAGGCCCATGTATACATATCTTGATCTCTCTTACTTACCTTTTTAATATTCACCTAAAGAATTGGGGAAAATGAAAACAATAAGCCAGTCAGTCTGGAGATCTAAAGGGATTGAATAAAATGCTAAAATGACACAAAATGAGATAGCTTTGGTTAATCCTAATATTTGCTCGTCTGGAATTTTGTTGGTTTCTCTGCACTGTCTACAGAAAATTAGGACATCTCTGGCCTTCCAACCATGTCCTGTGATTGTCTTTGTGTATTCACAGGCATATAGTACAATCATAGCTCTGTCAGACTGAGCTAACCACCACTCTTCTAGCCTAAGGCTGGCTGATCGTCTTGTTATTCATGTGTAGTGCACACAGTGACAAACTTAGAGAGCACATGCTTCTCCTTAATTGTATTAGGAACAAAATACCCGCTGAATGGCACTGCAACAATACAAAATGTAGTATTTTAGTATTTCTTAATTTGTTTTGTTTTTTGGAACCCAGAAAATAGGCATCATCTCTTGGGATTAAAAAGACATACATACAACCCTGCAAAAGATGTTCTCCTTTCTCCTCTCAAGAAAAGGAATTCCTCACAAATGAAAATACAACCTGATACTGGGATGGAGAATGATGCACAGTGGTGCAGCATTTGCACAGCATGTAGAAGGCCCTGGGTTCAATCCCCAGTACAAAAAAAAGTGAAGACTGACATTAGTTTACCTCAGCAGAATTAGAAATAGAAACAAAATAAAGTTGAGCATCTTATTAACTTGTGATTTTCATATGGTGCATAAATTTTGATGGCCCCAGAAGGTGCTGAATGCATAAGTAGCGAAAAGATTATGCATTGACAGGAAATACTTCCCCCTCAGCATCCTAAGATGCCACTCTTTGTCCCTGCTTAAATGGAACTTACATATTTTAGAATGGAGACGGTAAAGAGACATTTAGATTAAATTATGCTCATTATCATTATTTTTCCTTTATTGAAGGAATCAACATTCTCTAGAATTTTCTATTTCACTTTGTATTTCAAAGAGTTCTATGACATTGGATTCAAATAAGCATGTAGATAACGGGATGATCAAAATAACTTGGAGGAAAAAATGTGACATAAAATCTTAACATAACTGAGAGATATTTTAAATCATCCTCTACAGGATGTCAAGAGAAAAAAAAACAAGTTTCAAAAATTTCCATAAAAGCTTCAAATAAAATAGGGAATGCTTTTGGACGTAGCCTCAGGTAATATTCATCTGTTTTTATTAAAGGTAGGATCTCATGAATTCTTATTTTAATACAATACTCTATATTATGAAAAGAACTGAGCATTACAGAGATCTGTGACTTCTATTTTTTTAAATCTTACCCAAGGGCTGGGGAGATAGCTTGGTGGTATAAGCACCTGCCTGGAGAGTGCAAGGGCCCAAGTTTGAACCCTAGTACTATATGCGATTCTGGCCTTGAAACCAGGCATAGTGTTACACATCTGTAATCGCAGCACTGTCGAGGCTGAGACAGGAGGAAGACTGTGAGTCTGAACTGCCTAGTGAGAACCTGTAGCAGATACATAAAAGTAAATATAGAGAAAGTCATGAAATAAATCTTACTCAAGGGTTTTAATATGGAAATACTCAATAAAACATGAGTTTTATTTAGTCTCAGTCATGACCAAAGTGGCTGAAAAAATAAGGAATGCTGGTAGGTAAAGACAAATCTGGTACAAGACGGCAAGACCCATAGCATTGTTCACAGGGAAATTTCGCTGTTGGGCCTCTGCACAGGCAAGAATTTTTCAGAGGCGATTTTCCCCTCAAAGTAGCAAACACTCTTAGTGCACCTTTGAATTCATAAGCCTCTGTTTTCTTCAATATGAAATCTATTATGTAGCCAAATGATGATGTGGTTTTAACATTTTGTGCTGAAGAAGTGAGATTCATACAAACCAAGGAAATTTAATCAAACAAATGAACTTTATAATTTCAAAGGCAACAAATAAAAAGATACTGCTGTCAATGTAACACTGTAAAGTTCATGATAATTAGATCAATGTGTACTGGGCTCACCTTGAATAGAAGACGCCTCTTCTTTAGTCACATAATCCTGCCTCCCAACCTGCAAAACCTTGTGTGGGAACACTTAATCCCGCTGCAGATTGCTGCTAACACCTATTGCTTGTTGTGAGGAATAATTAAACTTTAATAAATCCCTCCAATATCTTATAAAAGCAAGCAAAAAAACTTAAAAAGAGCTTTAAACAATGAGAGAGAGAGAGAGAGAAAAGAAAGAGAGAGAGAGAATATCTGGGTTTGGTTTAAAGTTTTGGAAGCCAATCTAAAGACCTATAGTGTAAAACAAGCAACTTTCCTTTCCTACTCAATATCATTCCATCATAAATTTACTTTAATTATTTTTAATTTATGTGAGTAGTGTACCTCAATTGACTTTAGGGTATGTCTTGTTTAAAGAAAGAAAATCTTTCTTACAATTAAATTATAAAATATCCTGACAGTATTAGTAGGACTTCTAGAGATTTTAAGTGTCTATGCATACTGAAATTCCTCCTTGGACCCTTCCATCCTTTCTTGAAATTCTAAATAAATTTGAGAAAGGGAAGGCTATACAATGGGGTAGTATAGGGCAGTGCATTCAACCAGATGCCCATGGATTTAAGGACCATTTGTTTATAAGTTTAGAAGAACACCTTAGTGAATAAATTAATGATTTTAAAACTTAATATAGTTTTTAATAATCACTGTTTAAACAGATGTCAGAGATTGCTAAATGCTTAGAAAAATTGATCAGGCAAGGTAGAGATGGAGCAATGGAAATAAAAGAGTGAAAACATGTTACAAACTATATAGATTGTACATACAATTAAATTTCAGACATTTACTTGAGGAAATGACAAGCCATGCAGAAAGACTTATAATCTTCTATGATCAGCCTCATATTTCACACTTACTCCAAGTTTCATGCTTCCATTGAATAAATATAATAATGCAGTAGATTTTAATCTTGTGCTTGGAACTATAAATGTTAGGAAATTTATTCATAATTAAACACACACAACAAGAATGAATATAATAAATGGTCCTGATAAAACAACCACAAGAAGTAGAGGTATACTTAAAGATACAGCTGAAGAAAAATCATGTAGGCAAAATTGGAGACAAAAAAATGCTCTGAAGGACACTTAGACCTTTAGATAGTGAATAATAGGTTACAGCAGATGCCAAAATAAAGACAAGTTAGAGTGAATAAAACATGAGCAG
>NDGM011185025.1:0-12948 GCA_002564305.1 Octomys mimax | reverse complement strand
TGTTTTGCTAAGCTTGTTCCAAGTAGGTGCTTTAGACCACTGAGCCATCTCACCAGCCCCTCCGTTTTGAACTGAGAAAATGTATAATTTTTCTGCTTATTTTATAGTGTCATAATCTTTACTTTGCTAGTAAACTAGATTTTTTTTTTAGCAGTTGGTACATTTTCTGTTATTATCTAGTGTAAAATTTCAGTTTAATGGGCTATATGAATACTATTTTTTGTATTAAAATTGTGATAAACACTAAATTGTTATTACATTTAATGTCTAAAATTTAGGTTGTTTGACCGTTCAGTCTGTGTTTTCTTAGTTTAACCAAAAAAGTAAACTAGGCCATCGCAGTACATTGAGCTCCATAGAGACAGCGCCGGGCAAGTGAGAGATGGAAGGGCACTCGGCGGCTCTGTACTTCGCTGAGGAAAACAAGTAAACATGTGCAAAGGAGACCCTCAGAGGCCGAGAGGCACGATGTCATCATATGCATTCTTTGTACAAACTTGTCGAGAGGAGCTCAAGAAGCAGCACCCAGATGCTTCCGTTAACTTCTCAGAGTTTTCTAAGAAGTGCTCAGAGAGGTGGAAGACCACGTCTGCTAAAGAAAAAGGAAAATTTGAAGACATGGCTAAGGTGGACAAGCCTCGTTATGAAAGAGAAATGAAAACTTATATTCCTCCTAAAGGAGAAACAGAAAAAAAGTTCAAGGATCCCAATGCGTGCAAGAGGCTTCTTCCTTCAGCCTTCCTGTTCTATTAAGAGTATTGCCCCAAAATCAAAGGAGAACATCCTGGCCTCTCCATTGGTGATGTCGCAAAGAAACTTGGAGAAATGTGGAATAATACTGCCACAGATGACAAGCAGCCATACGAGAAGGAGGCTGCTAAGCGGAAGGACAAGTATGAAAAGGACATTGCTGCCTACCGGGCTAAAGGAAAACCTGATGCAGAAAAAAAGGGAGTCATCAAGGCTGAAAAAAGCAAGAAAAAGAAGGAAGAGGAGGAGAATGAGAATGAGGAAGATGAGGATGAAGAGGAGGAAGAAGATGAAGAAGAGGATGAGGAGGATAAAGAAGAGGATGATGATGAATAAGTTGGTTCTATCACAAATTTTTTTTCTTGTCTATAAAGTATTTAACCCCCCTGTACATACCTCATTCCTTTTGAAGAAAACAAAACTTGAAATATAAAAAAAGTAGAATAGCTCCACAATGAAAATTATTAAAACCTGGTGAAAGGAAAAAAAAAAACCGATGAAAGAAATTGAAAAGGACACAAGACACTGAGAAGTTCTCTAATGTTAATAAGAAAGGCAAAACTGTACGGTCCCCATCACAATGTGATCTAGACACTGAATGGAACCCTTCTCCATATGCTAAGGACACTATTCACATAACATCCAATTACTAAAAATTTATGGAACCCCAAAACACCTGAATAGATAAATCCATCTTATACAAAAAGAGTAAGGCAGGAAATAGTATATTACCTGACTGCAAAGTTTGTTCCAAAACTGGAGTAATCCAAACACCATGGCATTGATACAAAATAGACAGCTATAGCAATGAGCAGAATGGAGAACCTAGAAGTGGTCCACCTCAGGGGACAACTAATTCCTACAATCTGGTAGTACAGAAGCAAGAGCAATGTGGCACAGTGTCCTAGTTTCTTGTTGAAGATTCAGTACATTTGCAAATGGGTCCAAGTATAGAACACTACAGTTTGGGCAAGGATATCATCCCCCAAAATCTATGCATTGAAGCAATCAGCTTGGCACCACTGGGTGGTGGTGGAGCATCCCGAGATGCTCTTGGTAACTGCATGGCGCCCTCAAAGGTACTCATGGTACAGCAGTCTCTCCTTGTTTCATGCGTTTTTTACATCCTAACTGTGAAGGAAATCGCTGCTTTGTAACTCACCCTCCCCCATGATCTTCTGCCTCCCCGAGGTCTGAGAAGTGAGGAGGCTACTATAATTCATATGTGGTTGCCCCCCCAAAGCCTTATGTGGTCATAAAAGGGACTTTTGGTGGCTGGATCTAGGGTGTTTGATCCTTGGATCAAAGATGTCTTGCTGGGATTGCTTCACCAGCGCAATTAAGGATTAAGGGTGTGCGTGATGCCTACCCTAGGATCTGGTCACCTGGATAAGCTGTGGGGAATAGAAAGAGTGGTGGCAGTCATAGCTTGTCACTCACTCCTCGCTGCTGTCTGCATTCTGCCTGCCATGAAATGCTTCTCGCCTGCAATGCCCCTCCACCATGCCAGCCTGCCTGGGGCCAGCTGTGAGCCGAAACCTCTCCAAACTGATTTGAAATAAATGTTTCTTAATTTTACTTTGCACACGGGCTGTTGTGTCTCAGCAAAACAGCATTAGAAAAGAGATAACCACTTACAGATTAGAAACTACAAAACTGTGAATCAAAATAAGCCTCACATTTTTCTTTAATTTGATTATCTCTACTTGTTATTGTAATGGAAAGCTGACTAAAATGGTGGGATTTAATAGACTACACAGGATAAGCAAAATGACTTTAGATAAATTACTTTAGCTCTCTAGACCTCCAGTTTCAAAATCATGTGAAAACCCTGGACTAATGAAGCTATTCATTCGAGTCAATACATTTCTACCATTTTATGTTATAGTTTTCATTTTCTAAATTTGTCAGTGATTTTCACATTCTGGTGGTTATCAGACAAGTGTTCCTTATCAAAAACGCATGGAGAGAATGAGGCACAGCTGCGCACTGTGTGCCTCAGCTTTGACTGTGAGAAGGAAGTTTGTGTAGCACTGAGTTGAGGAGAGGAAGCCCGAGAAAGAACAGGGGGAGTGGGTATCAGTGGCTTCCCCAAAAGCAGGCCTGAATAGTTCAGAGGTGAGAGCAGGACACGCAGGGAGAGGATACCCGCATGAGCTTGGGCTTCCTAAGTGGTGATGTTGTAGGAGTTGTTGCAGTTCTCAGTTCACTGAAACTCTGAGTGTTGCACACGAAATTTCAAAGTCTGTGGCTACCTCAATCCTCTCATGGCCACACAGTGTCCTCCCACATTCTTTATGATGCGCGCTCCGCTACCAGCGAATGCAGGCAACTAACATACCCAGACTGCGCTTCAAATTGGATCCGACCCTGCTTCACGCCCAGGACCCCTTTCTCACACTGGTGAGCTCAGCTGTGCGTCCGGGAGCACACCTATACAGTGCATGGTCAGAAGAAAGACAATGTGGGCCAGCAATGAAGACTACTAAGAGGAAAATCAGAGAATACTGAGAAATCAAATTAGAGAACACATTTGTAGAGTGGACTTTCACTTCTTTTATTCTTGAAATTTATTATTATTTTTTATTTTTTCTAGCAAAAGCAAAGACTAAAACTTCTCCATATCTTTCTATTGTTAGGAATGAGATTTAGTTTTATAGTATCACATAGGAAACAGAAAATGAGAATGTATCAGGTAATTGAAGGGATTATTACAATATAAGTCCATATACTCTAATTACAACCACAAATGATAATTGGATGAAAAGAATTGTCATAAGGTGAACTGTCTCCTGCTTAAATAGGATAACAGAAGTGTAAGTTGGTTTCTTTTTTATTAAACAGACTACTTGTGTAGTTGTGTTATGAAATATACAGTCAGAACCCACAACACAATTTTTCTATGGTTACTCAGTGGAAAACTTCTCTAGACATCAACCATTGTACAAAATTTTCAAATTAATTCTTTTGAAACATTTCTTATTTTAACATTTATAATTATATACTCTTAAGTCCTGAGAGAGTCAAGACTTGTGTTTTAGGTTAAAACTAACCCAGCTGAAGAGCAAAATAAATGGAAAGGACACGTTAAGAGATATGAAATATATAGGTACAATAGTGTATAACAATGTAATGTCTTATTTTAATTGTTCCCATATAATGCCAATTATTTCAAGCCAATTTATCACAGAAATCTAATAAGTAATACAGACCATTTCAATTGATCCATTGACATCTAAATTTACATAAATTATTATTCAATTATTGGTTGTAAAAATAACTTTTAGCAATATAAACATGGTTGAAATAGCACTATCAGAAAGATTTAGCACAAAAAATAATTATGTAGTGTAATTATATCTAATGTTGGTGTTATATTTTCTGTCTTTCTCTTCTGTTCTTCTAACTTATCAGGCACACTATACTGATTTGTGTATACCTTAAAAATTTTATTCACATTTTAGCATCATAACTTCTTAATATGACAACAAAATACAATAGGGTGTTCACTTTTGCTGTGCTTATTATTTACCTATTTATCCAGTTTGTTTTCCTTTTTCTTTCCTTTCAATATATCCATAAACTTTCCTAATGATAGATGATTATAATTTAAGGGTAGCCTTTTTGATAGTGACAGATCTCAACTTTTGACAGAAAGGACAGATGCATATTCTGGAGAAAAGAAAGCCTCCTCGATAAATGGTGCTGGCGTCACTCATGCACAGAGAGTGAAAGTCGAAATCTCTGGTGCTGTACTAGGCAAAAATAAAAGTGGAGCAAACTTAAAATTTCTTTAAGCAGAAACTTTAAGACTACTCAAAGAAAATGTATGGAAAAGCACTGGAATAGGAGGAACAGACAACACAGGAAAGAATATCAAGAACCAACGAACGGGTTTATATCAAGTCACAAAACATTTCGGCTCAGCAAATGAAACAACCAGTAGAGTGAAAGGACAACTTAGAGAATGGAAAAAATGTTGCAAGGTTCTCTTCAAATGATATCTAAATATATAAATCATTTAAAAAAATCAGAACTTTCCAAAATATAAGAACACAAAGAATGAGCTACTGAAATGAAACACTCTTCTCAGAAGAAATACAGATGGCCAAGAAGTATATGGAAAAAGTTTTCGGTATTGTTGGCCATTACAGAAATACAGATTTAAAAACACTGAGATTCCACCTTACTGCAGAAAAAAATGTCTATTATAACTGAAAAAAAGTAGATAAACAAATGCTAGTGAACTTGTTAGGAAAAAGAAATGTAAGCTTTTACAGCCACTATGGAAACCAGTAAAAATTAGGGATTCCATTTGCTCCCACTATATCACTTCTGGGTGTCTCCCCCCAAAGAGATAAAAACATCAATTCACAAGTTTACAGGGTAAATAACAGCTCACAATAGCTAAATCTTGGAAACAGCCTCGATGCCCATCAGTAAACGGATGCATAAAGAAAATAGAATATTATTCAGCAAATAATAATGTGGTTTCCCTTAAATTCAAAATACAAAGTACAAATGTCTAAGCAGTAAAATTAAAGGTAGATGGGATGGAACAGGCCGCAGGGCTTTTGGCAATGAGAAGGTGATCTAGCTAGAGTGAAGGGGAAGAGACAGAAGGGAGGGACGGGGAGGCGAAAAGGCCCAGTGTCGGAAGTGGTACGTGAAGTCGTGGTGTGGATCCAAAAGGCCACCAGAACTCTCGGGATCTCAGCGCTGTGTACCTCAGAGCACAGGGACGTGGGACTCAGGTGCACTCCCCCGCTGGGGTGTTCACCGGCCAGGCCTGCCTTTGGGGTGCGGGTCCTGGTTGAGAAAGAGACGCAGCAGCACGACCAGGAGAAGTCTACTTCTTGGCCCTTCCTTGTCTGCTTTCCACCTGCAACGGTGTGAGCAGATTTTCCCCACCTGGCCTTCTCGGCCACGGGGTTTCTATTTTAGATCTGGCCAATCATGGGATGAAAATTTCGAAGCCTGGAGTCAAAATAGAGCCCTCCCTGTTTTACATTGTAGAAATCAGGTATTTTGTCCTAGAGACGAGAAGGTGACGAAGATGTGCAACCTCCCCCTCCTCCCATGGATGTATTCGTTATACACGACCAACCCATGTCAATAAAAACAAAGGAGAACAGTAAATTTAAAAGCAAACAACGACAACAACAACTACAAAGCCCTCTGCGCAGCAAAGCAAACAACGGAACAGGAGAGAGCCTAGGCAAGGGCAAAAGAATCCTTGCTAGATAACCTTCTGATAGTGAATTAATGTCTATCAAAGCCAAAAACCAATCGTTAACTTGGCAAACTCTTTTTAGAGAAAAATGCAAATGAGAAAAATGTAGAAAAAAGGTGTTCAATATCTGTAGCTAGTGTGGAAATACAAATCAGAGTACACTGAGATAACTGCCTCCCCTCAGAACGGCTAGCATCTATGCACAAACAAGTGAACGCTGGCACCCATATAGAGTGGAAGCAGAACCCTCTAAAGTGCAGAGGGAACGTGAACTCCTATGACACTAAGGACATCAGTACGGAGATCCCACCAAAATCTAAAGGTAGGTATCAGTTGGCACAGTCATATCAGCCTGGGACACATTTTGGAAAGAATTAAAGGTAGCATGCTCTGATGATATATGCATACTTAGGTTTATAGCAGCTCAATTCACAGGAGTTAAGTCTTGGAAACAGCCCGGATGCCTGTCTTTAGAAAAGCAGAAAGTGTGGCCTATGCACACAACAGAATATTACAGCCTTCAGCCATAAAGAACAAAAGCGTTTCATTTGCAGGATAATGGAGGGAATGATCATAAAAAATTAAATAGCACATATTTTCTCTTATATAAACAATGTCTACAACTTAATTAACTGATTAATTAATTAAGGAGAGATGACAGAAAACCAGAAGGTAGACTTTCAAAGATGGGGAAGGGAACCAGGGGGAGGAGTAGGAAAAGGGAAAAGTTACAATATGGAGGAAAATAATCAAAATACATTGTATGCATGCCTGTCCTACATGCATATGTTATGCTTAACAGGTATATATGTTAAAATTTTAGTTTCTCACTTGCATTAACTGATTTGAAAATATCAAAATCTCATCATTGAATATCACCAATGTGCACTGAAAAAGTAAAACATGCAAAATAAACAAATGTATACAAACATTTGTTTTATAATTTATATATATCATCCTCCAGTTCACTAAGCATATTTTAATATATTGAAAGGTCAGTAAATTATTATCATTGTCATATTTATAAAACTTAGAAAAATTGAATTATACATTAATTAAATGGATTAATTCTAATCACCTAAATTGATTTTGGTTTTTGTTGTTGTTGCTGTCTTTTTTTGTGGCTGACTCAGCCCATCCTAGGGGCAGGGCAGGCATAGCATGTGGTCCTGGGGATCCAACTGCAATCCCTACACTCAGCCTAAACTTGCCTAAGCAGGCACTGAGCTATCTCACCAGCCTAAATTGATTTTGGACTTAAAAATTATTTTTCAACTTATACAGTGTTCTCTTTTATGTAGGAGAAGGTAAATATAAATATTTTTATAGATTCAATTGTGTTAAATTATACTAATGTTAAAGTGTGTAAAGTTTAGCTCTTAGCAAAGTCTATCATTGTGTTAGTGTGGTTATTCCCAGTTGGCTGGGAAGCCTTCGATACTCTACTACCCTGTAGTTCTAGTATTGCTACATCCACTACACTAGCCACATCTGTCTATTTCAATACCATTGCAAAAACTCATATTAAATTAAAATTTTAGTATCACAGCTGCACTAACTGCTTTAAGGTGTGCAAGTACACAGTAGCTGTAAGTGGGTAATGGTTACCATACTGGACACTGCAGTTTAAAAAAATTTCCAGTAAAATGAGAGTTCTTACATAGATCACTCTCCAGTTCACTAAACATATTTTAATATATTGAAAGGTCAGTAAATTATTTTTATTGTTATCATTGTTATATTTATAAAACTTGGAAAAATTGAATTCCACATTAATTAAATGTATTAATTCTAATCACCTAAATTGATTTTGGTTTTTGTTTGATCCCTGTTCCTGCATGTCATCCTGTCCTCACCCCCAGGGCTTGCTGAGCCAGTGATTAAGTCTGGGTGTGTTGGCGCATGCCTGTAATCCCAGCACTAGGGAGGCTGAGAACAGGAAGATCACTATGAGTCTGAGATGTGTAGTGAGACCCTGTACCAAAACACGTAAAATTTTTAAAAAGAATAAAATATAATTTCTTGCTAAGTTATAAGACCCATAACCTTGAATGGTTTAATAAATGACATTTGAAACACTAGTTCAAAGTTCTATAAGTCCTTTGTATAAGAGTTCTAAGGAAATTAAAAATATTATTTACTGAATTGCTAATATCTTGGCTAATAGTTCCCCCCACCACAGGGCAGGACTGATGCAACATGTGGTACCTGGGATCCAGCCACAGTCCTCTGCACCTGCCTCAACTTGCCCAAGCAGGTGTTTGAGACCACTGAGCTATCTTGCCGGCCCCGTTACAGGGTTTTTTTAGGATTTTTTTTTTTTCTCCCAATGCCTTCAAGGCAGGTTTGGCTGGTTGAGTTCTGGGGATCAAACCACAGCAACCTGAGCCTGACTGCTTTGTTGAAGCAGCAACTTAAAGAACTGAGCTAAGGGGCAGGCCCCCAAAAATGGCAGAAGGATTTTTTAGGGGGGCTGGCTCAGAATGCCTTCAGGGCATGTTTGGCTGGCTGGAGTTGTGGGGATCGAACCACAGCAACCTGAGGCTGACTGCTTTGTTGAAGCAGCCACTTAAACAACTGAGGTAAGGGGCAGGCCCCTACAGTTTTTTTAAATTGAACTCCTTTAACATCTTCTTTCTTTAGAATGTAATAAATTAGATATTTTAACATCAGTCATGAAGTAAATCACTATCAATCTTTTAAATCTTTCAAAATGACTTTAATATGACATTATTGCCAGAAAATTTAGCCTTGAATAAAATTCTAGGTTGACTATTATTTTTTTTTAAAACATACTTTAAAGTATCCATCAGTGTCCTTGCATCATGAATTATTTCTGAAGAGCAGCCATTGATCCATCTATTTTTTCTCATTACTCTATAGTAATCTTTAGTATAATATTTAAACTTTCACACTTTGTAATGGTAGATATTTTCCTTGTGAGGAATCAGTAGAGAATTTTTAATTTTACCCTAAGTATTTAAAAGTGCTTGCCCTACCTGAGGGATCATATCTTTCTTCAATTCTGGAAAAGACATTCATATTTACAGACATGCGAGCAATTCACTGGCTTTTTACTGCCTCGTAAGTTCATTCATACTTTTATTTCTCTGAATTATATTTATTTTATCATTTGCTCCAATTAATGACTCCAGAACTGTACACTTGAGATATTCTTTAGGTCATTAATTTATGTTATTATTTTAATAAATAGACTTGATTTAAAATTCTACTTGATTATTCTATCTCCTGATTTTTCAGCAGCATAGCCTTTCTTAAGGTTTTATCCCTCTGAATATTTTAAGCTATTTTTTGAATAGTAGTTTTACATATTTTTCCTTTTTAATATTACTACTATTTCATACAGATTGTTTCATGATATGTTTGTAACTTTTCCTTGTGGAGATAATGTTGGATTATTTTTTCTCTTTCTTTTACTGGATTGTTTGTGTATGTATGAGCTTGTGGCTTCTATCTCATCCCAAGGAATTGAAGGAAAGCTCCAGGGCCAGTCTTCATTGGTTCTTGGTCACTATTTATGTTCATTTTACACAATGTGGCTCTACATAAGTGACATAATTTATACTAAAGCGAGACCATTCTGAAGGTAAGTAGAGCTTTATTACAAGCATAAACCAAGAGTGTTCTAGACCATCTAGGACATTGAATCATTCCACACACACTATGGCAAAATGAGAATTTCACTGTTCTAGCTCTTTGTGGAAAATATATAGTATACTGTTTTTTCTCTTTTCTTTTTCTTAGATGATGAGTTTGGGGACAATGAAAAATGTATACATCAAAGCACTTAATATCACTAAATTGGATTAGTATTGAACTCAATTTTATAACCCATGAGTCTATGGACTAAAACTTGTCCATTGATAAGCTGTCTTTGGTCTCAATGCAGCAGTTTGCCCCCTGGCAGCTGTGCATTCCATACTCTGTCAAGCGTGACAGGGCTCATGCCTGCCTGCTCGCTGCCCAAAAACCTACTTCTGCTTATGTGGGCAAATGAATGACTAGTGCTTCTGCACATTGCCCTGGTCCTGACCTTGCGTTAATGCTCGGAGTTACACTATGACTTTTACAACAATCTCTTAATCTGCATTTTTTTTTGTTTGTTTGAAATAAAGGTAGGGGTTCAGCAACTTCTTGGATACAAATTCTAGGTAGGTTATCTAGTATATTATAAGACAACATAAAAGCAGTGATTGCTATTGTACAAACTATACTCACCAGGGAAATGAACCAGAGCTGCATGTGTAAACAGCATGTGGCCTAGCTAGTGGAAGAACCTGAAAGGGTAGGTAGGATTTAAGGCACAATAGATATAGTGAAAGGGGAAAAACTCCATTCAAAAGGAAGGAATAACTGGGCTGAGGAAAAGGACAAAAGAAAGGAAGGGAAAAAGATATGTTTATGTATATATACAGAATAACTTGGAGAATTGTACTGTTGATTTCTGTTGGTCTATTGAAAGGAACAGTTAATTTTTTACATTTCTTTCTTCTCCTTTTAAATTTCTTATAACTTTTTTTGTGGTGGGCTCAACCCACCCTGGGGTCAGGGTTGGCATGGCATGTGTTGCCGGGGATCGAACCATGGTCCCTGAAATTGCCTAAGCTTGCCTAAGCAGGGGCTTTGGACCACTGAGCTATCTCACCAATCCTTATAACTATTCCTGACCAACTTTGCATGCTCACATCTGGTAAGCTAAACAACTAATTTAAAAACAGCTTTATGCAATATAACAACCATTGTTGAATTCCAATTATTTTGTTTAGTAAAATTCTATGCTGA
Source organism: Octomys mimax (assembly GCA_002564305.1). Taxonomy (NCBI): domain Eukaryota; kingdom Metazoa; phylum Chordata; class Mammalia; order Rodentia; family Octodontidae; genus Octomys; species Octomys mimax. The sequence continues at coordinate 2,162 of NDGM011185025.1, read as the reverse complement.
TACTAAATGCTGTTGTTGGGGTTTTTTTAAACTATTCTTTATTCTCTTTAAAAAATAAAAAAAGATGATTCTACTTCCTTGATCATACATTTATTTATATTTATCTCTCCCTTAAAGTGCCAGTTGCCATGCTGGTCTTTTGGCCAATTCACTGGATGGACCTTGCATATTCTTTCTCATTCTGCCTGATTTATGTTTTCTAAAAACATCACGGCACCACATCAGAAATAAACCAGTAATGACAACTCCTATGTAAGTACAAAATGCTGATCTGGATATTATCTGAAAAATAAAGATTTGATTTCATGACTCAGTATCTATGTGTCAGAATTATTCATCTATCCTACTAACCTTTATACTAAAAAGTAAAAATTACTTTACATCACTTAAAGTAAGTGACAATAAAAATAATGCTACTTTGATCAATAAATTTAACATAAAATTAAAATTGTGGTACCCTAGTATAAAGTTTTATTGGGCTAAGCTTCAGTCACTAGTTTATGTATTGTCTATTTAGGTTTAGCTGAATTATTATAACAAATCTCATGTGATCCATATCATAAAATATTTATCATTGTCAACACCATAGAAAAGGTCTATGACCCCTGGACTATATATTTAAAAGAGAAAAGTATTTCCATATCTTAAAAAAATCTAGTTTTTTTTTCTGACCAATATTAACTGATAGTTTCCTATGGAGTTAACTAGGGTAAAAACAAATTTACATATCATTGTTTTAGTAGAACCTATCAAAGAAAAGTAGTCTCACAGAGATGTTAGTAGTTTTTAGAATATAAACATTAGTACTAACCAAGTGCAAAAATAAAAATAAAATAAAGGGCCAGAGAGACAGCTCAACGGGCTAAGTGCTTGCTTAGGCCAGAGCAGGGGCCAGTGTTCCATCCCCGGCACTGCGGGCCACGCTGGCCTTGCCCCTGCCCCTGGCGCACGGAGCCGGCAACGGAGTCAGGATGTGGCGGTGCACGACGGTATTACTAGTGCTTGAGAGGCTGAAAAACAGGAGGATCACTAAGAGTCTGAACTGTGTAGTGAGACCCTGGACAATCAAACAAACAAAAGACAACAAAATGAAGTGATGAGAAATATTGCAAGCACGGGATAGGTTGGATTCCAAAAGTTCCTCTGACACACTCCTGCGTTCAGAAGTGAAGGAGATTGGAAGGCGACTGGATTGTGCGGGCTCCGGTCTCATCACTAGGTAAGCCCATTGGTGGATTTGTAATTTGATGGAGAGCCTGCGTGGAGAGAACCGGCAGGCACGTCTCCTGCACTGGGTCTTGCTCCGGGAGGCTCTGCTCTGGCTCTCAGTCTCTGCTTCCTACCTTCCATGGTGCCGGCAGCTTTCTTCCACCATGCCCTTCAAACACCATGTGTCTGCTTCCCCGCAGACCTAACATCAGTGGAACCAGCTACACCGGACTGAAGTCTCTGGAATCGTGAGGCAAGCTAAATACACCCTCTTTTAAGCTGCTTGCCTTGTTTGCTCTCTCCTTACTGCTACACAATGCCTGATGTGCACAACTTAAGGAAAGGAGGTTTATTTGGACTCAGTTTGTGGAGGATTCCATTCTCCACTGGGCTGGCATCAAAGCGAATGGAGGATGGCAGAGGCCTCCTTGTGGTGCAGCTGCCAATCAGAAAGCAATCCAGAGGGCAAGGAGGGAGAGGAACCCTTTGAGGCCACGACTGCAGTGACGTCTCCCCTCCTAACATCAGAGCGAACTACGAACTCCTCAGTGTACTGATCCACCAAGGAAGACCACACGCCCAAGCCAGGACCAGAGGAAGCTTGCGGGAGACATGTGGATATAAACCATCACCTTGTCATTTTCAGGTATTTGTCTATCAGTAATAGAAAGCAGACAATCACAACTTCCAAGTTAATGTATCTTTCTAAAGAAGCTTTCTCCCCCCCCCCATGGTCTTCCTTTGTTTCCTTTTATTACAAATGCACTTTTTATAAAACAAATGTGTCTAGCACATTTTACCTGAAAAATAAATAAAAGCCAGCCATTAACAGAAACTAAGAGCTTGGGAAAATGGTTTTTTTTTTCCAGAATTTTATTGATAAACAAACCGCAATTAGTTTCAAATCAAATTGCTAGGACAGATTCAATAATTAACACTCTGCATACATTCTT
>NDGM011185022.1:0-16909 GCA_002564305.1 Octomys mimax | reverse complement strand
CTGACAAAACTAAACAAAAAAGGGTGATACAAATGGAAGACCATTTTGTATCAGTGTATTCAAAATAGTTAGGATAGATATACCGCTACTTTCTCTTAATTCAGTGAGAGGAAAGATTTGCAGTAATAGTATTTGGACAGGATATCATGTCTGCATCTTATACTATGAATAACCACTATGAGGACAACAATATGCAATGTATTAATTATTGAAACTATCCCACTAATTGGTTTTGAAACTGTCTCATTGCTATTTGTTTCTCAATAAAGTTAATAAAAATAAATAAAAAAGGAAAATAAAATCAGATATCAAATTATATGCATTATTATGAGATAATAGAAGTGTCCTATCAGACCACTAACCATCAGAGTTAGGGTTGTGAGAGTTTTTTAAAGAAAAGCTCAAAACCAATTAGTTTGGTTTCAGGGTGAACCTGAGCCCCAGAAACCAGGAAATGTGCTATGTTTAGCATCAACTCTGAGCCAGCTCGAATTACAGAATCTCATTGGGCTGATGAAGAAAGATGAGAAGAAACTTGAAAAGATGTAGAAGAGAACAATGAAAGTGATGGCAGACTTGAAAAATCAGAACGGGCAAGGAAGGGGCCGGTGAAGTCTACCTGCCAGTTTGCATAAACTAGTATGGGCCAGGAGTCTTGAGTCTGGCTTCATGTTCAGGAAGGGCTTAGAGCCCTGTGAGTGGGGATGCTGGGCAAGGAGCATGTTCATTTCCCTGGATGCCACCTTAGAGCAGCCTTCTCCTTTGAACTTTGCCTATTTAGGTCCCATGATTTGAAAAACACTGTACCTCTGTGTTTTTTCTTTCTCTTTGAAATAACCTCCTCTGTCTTGAGCAGGTGAAGAAGGAAAGGGTTATGAGGAAAGGAGGGTTGCTTGGGGTGGGGAATGCACTGCTTCTCTGTAGGTTTGTCGTAGATTGAGAGAAGGAATTACGGATGCTTTCAGGCTTTGGGGTGGCTTTTTTTTTTTTTGTGGTACCAGAGATTGGACTCAGAACCTTGCGCTTGCCAGGCAAGCACTTATTCCACTGAGCTATCTCTCCGGCCCCATTGGGTGGCTTTTAAGAGGAGGTTAGCAAAGGGCTTAGAATTCAGCGTACCTAAGTTCTAGTCATGGTTCTCTGTATTAGTTGGGGAAAGTAGACCAGTGAAATCCCGTGTTGATGTCTATATGGCCCATAAGGCAAGTGACCAATGACAGATCCAGCTGTCTCAAGTGGTCCCAGCTACTATCTGCAGCCTGAGCTTGGCTGGAAGAGGAAAGAAGGCAAACACTGCCTGTGACTCTCCTGCTGCTTCTGTCATTTTTCTCCTTCAAGTTTTGTTTGGTTAGTTACTCTGAGTCCTACTATGGCAGAGGGTTTGCTGACCAAGCCTTTCTAACCAAGAAATTAGGGGGTTTAAGCTGCAAATGTCAGAAGAAATGGAGAGGCGCCGCAACCCCAAACAGTGGCAGAGTCATTGTTGGCTCCGACACGCATAATTCTGATCCCAAGGTGGCACTGGCCCAAGACAAACAGAGACACACAGGCCCATTAGCCAGGCCAGGAACTCACACTGGGCTGGAGTGTAGAATTATTTCTTTGGTCTTTCTTTGTTTGATTCTTTGTTTCCTGTTTTGCTGGCAGCACATCAAGTTCTATACATCCACAGCCGCCTCCTGCCTGCCGCAGGGACTGCTCTTGCCCGGATTCCATCTTCCACCCTGTCTGCGGAGACAATGGAATCGAGTACCTTTCTCCTTGCCATGCCGGCTGCAGCAGCATCAACACAAACTTTACTGGCTCCAAGCAACTGGTGAGGGCATCAGGAGCAGCCCCAGGCAGTCTTAGAGCTCATTGAGTGTCCTCACAGACTGCTCTTAGGCTCCCAGACTCATTACCAGCATCCTGGTCTCTGCTGGGCTCCATCCAGCCTCTCTGCACCACCCCTGCCTCAGGGTCGTGTCCTGGTGCCTCTAGCCCAAAGTCAGTTAGAGATCGGCCCAAGTCCAACAAGCTTGCACTCCAGACCTGACAATGATCACAGCAGGAACAAGTCAAAGCACTTCTCCCTCCACCACTGGGGCCTTCAAGCCTCATTCTGAAAGGTCCTGAGGGGTGCTTCTGGGTCCTACACCTTTTATCTGCTGCAAACCTCACTGACTTGCCTAGGTAAACTGAGAGCAGAAAGCCTCTGCGACATGAGTCGGAAGGTCATTTGCTTCAACCCCTCCATTCCCAGGGATGCCTCACAACTGGCCCAAAGTCATGCAGCTGTAGACTAGAAGCCAGAGGCCCGCCTCATGCAGGGCACCAGGGCTCAAGGCCACGTATCTGTTGGCTGCCAGCCTTCTTCCTGGGCAACCACATTAACATGCTCACCTGCTGAGGTCCTGTCCCTCTAAGAACCATGACACCAGGTCTTCTAGGATTAGTCAACAGCAAACCAACGTGTCATTTGTTTAGGTAATGAACAAATAGTGAACACTGGATACAGCCACAGGCATGGAGATGTGGATGTGGGTCTCTCAGAGTCCCTGCTCTCACAGAGTTTGCAAATAAAAGCACAGGATAGTGTTAGAAAGTAACCCATGCCAGGGAGAAACCATGGGACAGAGTGCCCGGGGGGGGAGAGGGCTTGCCAAGCAGGTGACATTAGAACTGAAAAATGGCAGAAGCAAACATGGGAAGACCTGGGAGAAAAGCCTGGCAGTGTGAGGAGGGTCGGGGCTTGGCTGAGCTGGGTGTGCTGTGCAGAAAAAGATACAATGCAGGTGGGCCCTGCTGGACCAGGAGCAGGCTGGGGGCCAGCTTAGGTACCTGGTGTCCTTTCTCCACAAGCAATGGGAGTCCATGTGCTACCACAGGTTCCCCTGAGGACAGCGATGTGCCTGTTCCCTGCGGCCCTGCAGAGGGCATGGCCCGACCAGCTCCCCCTTACCTGCCACCCTCTGTGAGAGGTGAAGCAAGATTGCTTCCCAGCTACCTCTGTGTGCAGAGGAGTGTGGCGCTCTCAGGCAGAGAGGATAAGGAGGCTGGACAAGACACTCCCTCTGTGGCCTTCAAGCTGGAGGAGCCTGTGCTGGCTTCTGTGGTTTTCTTATCTTTATTTACTCACCTCTGATTCATCCTGTCCCAAAAATAATCTTGGCAAGTTTCCAATAACAACACAAGTACATAAAGGTTAAAAATCCATTAGAGCAACATAAAGGGGGAAACCCTATGGGTTAAAAATCTAGACTGAGGAGGATAACAGCAATACAGCACGCAACATCCTTCTGTGCTTCGTAGGAGCCAAGGCAAAAGAGTACAGAGTTCCCACCGACAGACAGAAGGAAGACTAGCAGCTCCATGCTTCCAATATTGGCCTGACTGCCATGGTACTTACATGATCACAGGCTGGGCCACCAGACACCACAGGAAGGAAGGTGAAGGCCATTAGTAACCAGTGTCTGCCAAAGTGAGATGTATAATACTACTGAGGCATCTAGACTGGCAGACTTGACACAGGGGCCTCCTTGGAGGCCCTATCTACACAGGAGTTCCTTTCAAGTAGGAAGCTCCTTCGAAGGAGAAAAGGACCCAGAGCTCGGTTGATTCTGTCAGTGCCCCCATTTACACCTTCCCCTGCCAGCAGTGCATAGGTGACACAAACAACCCTGACAGCCGCCACAGCTGGGCATGGGGTAGGCCTGGCCCACCGCAGAGCTTGCTCCCAGCCCCTGGTGGCAAGCAGAGGGGTCTTACCCTGGTGTAAGGATCTTGGCATCATGTAAGACCAGGAGCCCGACCTGCGCTGCTGGAGCCCAGACCACGCTGGACGCTGGTTCTGGTGGAGACGATTGCTGCTGCCTGAACACCGAGGGCCCCCGGGGCACCTTCCAAGGTTCACTTTCTCCACTTCCAAATCCAGGCTGATCCTCCTCGGGACCTGCAGGGCAGACGGTTTAACCCACAGCAACTCAGGCAAGAGCTGATTTAGATATTGGAAGCGTTTGGAGACGAATCAAGACAAACTTGCCCTCTTTTCCCTCCCTTTCCTCTTCAAGATCTATCTGAACTGCAGCTGTGTGGCTGGGAGATCAGCAAAGACAGGATCGTGCCCCATCCCCTGTGCCCACTTCCTGCTCCCCACCATCTTCCTCATCTCCTTCGCAGCCCTGATCGCCTGCATCTCCCACAACCCCCTCTACATGATGGTTCTGCGGTGAGTGGCGCCCCAGGGCCCGGCTTTGGCTTGCCCTTCCCCACATCTCCCTCTGTCTTTAGCCCCTACTGCCCACATTTCATCTCACCTCCCGTCTCTGGCCCTCAGAGTCCTGTGAATGACAGCATGCAAGGCTCCTTTGGTAAGGCAAGCAGACAATACTAACGGCCGTGGGGCCACGCGTGCCACTGAGCTTCACGCTGTGCCTGGTTCAGCCCCACAGCACCTGTGCAACATAGGCCTGTTAGTGTCTCTCTTCTACATTATTAGCCTGGGAAGATAGAGCTGCTGCCTGGCTGAACCACATATTAAAGCCAGGTATCTGGCTCCCTGGTATGAAATGCCAGCAGATTCGCTTATTTTTTTTAAATCCTGAGAGAACCGAGAGGAGGGAAGAGAATTCAGTTGAATGTACAAAGTCAAGGCAGGAAAATAAGGCATGTTCCAGAGACAGAGTGGGAGGAAAGGCCCCAAAGGAGACAACGGCAGGATGCTGGGAGCCTCAGCCAAGTCCTCAGGCCAGGAGGGCCAGGCTGACCAGGTAAGAGGGAAGGAGAGGGGTACCCCAGTACCTACAGCTGGTGCTGCTCAGGCTTTTACAAGGACCATTCCTCCCTTCTCCTCCTTCTGTGGAGACAGCAGCACTGCACCCAGGCTAACCTGCATTACCCTCCGGCTGCCTCACCGCACTCCCTCGTATCCTCACTCGCCTCAAGAGCAGGCAGGAACACAGGCCTCAGAACCCCGATGCCAAGGGCAAAGTCCCTGCTCCTCCACATACTCACTGGCCGAGTGTCCTTGGGTGTTGCCTGACTTTACCAGCCTCAGGATCCTTGCTTATGAAGGGCAGTCGATATCGACCTCAAAGTGTTCGTGGCAGGATTTATTAATTGGTGCTTTACATACTGGTTAGTTATCACTATTAAGCAAATCATCGTCACAGTTAACAGCTAGCTAGGTGCCCAGGACCTGTTTTCTCCAGAAGGCAAGGAGACAAGGAGAAGCAGAAGCAATCCCTTGTCAAGATCTCCCATTTTCTTTTATTCACAAGTCAGCTCTCCAGCTCATCTAAAAACTCCTTTTCCCAGAGGAAAACTCCACAGTGAAGACAAAGGACTTGATTACAGCGCAGAAGAGGCAGGACTTTCATGTTACATCACGCTGTGTCTCTGCCCCCTGAAGCCTACAGGGGTGGGGTGGAAGGTCCCATGTGTGAGCTCTTCACACACCCCAGCTGAGGACCCTGAGCTCAGGAGGGCCACTACTTACACTATCCACCGCTTCTTACTGCCCCGATCCTGTATATTCCACAGACCAGCACTTTGCCCCAAGGCACTTCAGTGGCATTCTCTTCTTGTACCCCAGGTTCAGATAGACCATAGTAGAACCTCTGAGCTGAGGCAAATTGCGTGAGACCATCAAAAGGAGAGGAACCAGGGTAAGGAAATCTCATAGGGAAGCTTCTAGGCAGCAGGGGGAGAGGACAGTCCCGATCCAAAGCCAGGAGGGAAAGTTGTGGAGAACAGAGCATCATGTCAACTATAGGATGGTCTCTTCTAGGAACCATCCCCTTTCTGAGTCTGTTCAGGAGCTAGGATAAAACTGGACAGGAGGCCCAAGGATCTTAAAAAGGCTCACAGATAAATCTTACAGGAAAAAAAAGTGACAGAATGAATGCTATTTGCGGTGAAGATGAAGCTTAAAGATGACTTTGTCTCAAGCATTATATCTACTAGTTCTGGGCCCCAGCCGGCATGGGAACGTAGACTGGCAGCAAAACTGAAGATGTGGACGGAGGGAGAATGGTTGGAAACCCAAGAGCAAGTCAGGATCAACTGGGGCAGACACCAGAGGGGCCCAAGACCTCCATCAAGAGCCAGACTAGGGTTCCCTAGTTTCACTCAGCTGAGAATCTGCTCAGGTTAAAAACCAAGACCCGGGGGCACCTATTATGGACTGACCCATTGGGTGGGTGGGGGGACTTGCAGGCAAAAGAGAGCATGAATTGTTAGGCTCGTTCCGTGGGGGGCCCCTGGGGTCTCCTTCCCTCCTTGGCCTACACTCCAGTGATTACCTCTTTGTTGGGCCCTTCCTCGGGGATTCTGGAAGAAACCACCTTTCCAATGTGCTGGCAGAACTTTGATAGTGAAGGTGAACAAACTGCAGGGCTCTGGGGAGCTACTTTCCTCTCTGCCTCCTCAGCCCTAAATGCTTCTTCCTGACAAGCACCCGCCCAGATGTGTGTGTGTGCTCAGAGCCAAGTCCAGAGACAGGCCACCCAGTGGGTGCCTCTGCTGGCCAGCTCAGGGCGCTTCACCTCCTGCAAGAGCTTGTCCTCTGCTTCTCTCTCCAACGGGAACAGCAGGGCCGTCCACCCCGTCTCCAACCCTCTGTCTCAACCAAACAAACTTCTCTCTGTAGAAGGAAGAGGGTGAACGGCAGCAACAACTACCTAATTTGCAAGACTGTGTACAAATAAAATATGTAAAGTCCTTGGCTCAAAAAATAATCAAGAATTTCAAGACAGCCACAGTAGAACGCTAAATCAAACATATGCCCTTCTGTGGGTGGAGTCCTGTGCAGCTGCAGGCCTCACGCCCACAGAGCTGGCCTGGGGCGAAGCACCTTGCAGGGTGCACAGAAGCTCACAGCCCAGCGTTCTGATTACATCGGGGGTGTCTTTTCCTGGTACAAGATGCTCTATCGGGGCTGTTCAGACCTGCTGCCGTGAACACACTGCTACCACCCTTCTCTCCACTCACTGTGTCTCCTGTCCTCTTTCTTGTCAAGTGGACTCTGGATAGTCCTGAAAATCATGTAGACCAGTGAGCCTCAAACTTGACCTTGCGTGATCCCCTGGAAAGACTCGGGAAAGCACAGATTGCTCAGCCTCACCCCAGAGCTGCCACCTCTTCTCAATACAACCATGCATTAGACACACGGCCTGAGAACCTGCATTCCTAACAAGAGCCCAGGCAATGCTGCTGATCCACGAGCCATACTCTGGGAGCCACTCACGTAACAGAAGCACTCAGGCCAGGGTAATCCAGTCAGTGAAGTGGCTCGCCACATCACGTGAGGACAGGCTGGGACCTGCTCTGGGGCTGGCTGTCCCCTTCCCCAGGAGAGAATACATGCCTGAAGCTTCCCTCTGCTGATTTCCTATTTTCTTCTTCAGTGTGGTGAACCAAGAGGAAAAGTCATTTGCCATCGGGGTCCAGTTCTTGCTCATGCGCTTGCTGGGTAAGTGTCCCAGAGCCCCTCACCCAGGAGTGGCCCAGGCTATCGGCATGTAGGGATCAGGGTAGGGCTGGGGGAAGCCCCATCTCATCTCCACTATGCATAATCAACAGCAGATGCCAAGCCCTACATGGACTGTTTCCCCGATTGCTTGAGGTTAGGAAAGATTCCACTGATGGCATTAATTCCAAAGTAAACTGCATAAGAAAAATGGAAAGTAGACACAGTCGGCAATGCCTAATACAGAGTTTAAAAGCAGGTATTTTTAAATCTTAAGAATTCGCTGTAGGAATAAAACCTTGCATTCCTGCTCCAGACAGAACAGCAGCCAGGCCCAAGCCTGGCCTCCTTCCCATTTTGCAAAACTTGCTCCTCCGACTGCTGCTCAGCAAATGTTCCTTCTGCATGGTGTCTTCTGCCTGTGAACTCTTGTCTGTGCTCAAGTAGTCCAGAGCCCACTGGGGGAATCGAGCTGTACGCACATGACCAGCAGTGGCCCCCTAAAAAGGAGTGGGAAGCCCCGGTTGTCCTCTGGAGCATGGGCTGGGCATGGAGGATAAACTTCAGGCCTTTCCGTGGCTGCTGACACAGAGCAGCTCCACATTGACACATCTGTGCTCTGGATTGGGCACCAGGCTGCAGCAGGGAGACCCTTGCAGTGACACAAGTCAAGGGATTGAATCCACCAGAGGGTGTATCTGTTAAGGACCTCATAAGTGTGAAGTGCAGTGGGGAAAAATGTAGATTCCAACCAGAAGGACTTCGGTTGCTATCAACACACGTTTTGCAAACTGAAATCTCTCTGCACTCTTACCCAGCAGGCTGCATCCTCAGCTCGCCCTGCCGTGGCTTCCATCCTTCCTGAGGGTGTCGGCCACGGCCCATCTGTGGCCGGCTGAGGAAGAGCCTTTGCAGGGCCCAATCTGATCCATGGGCTGATGAGAAATGAACTTTTCCAGTGGGATTTCTTGGCTTCAGGCCACTTGCTTTTCTTCTCCTGGTTGACTTCCTTTGAGTCTTTTCAGACCCTGCCCCTCTGGCCTGTATTATAAACACAGAGGATGAAAGCAGAAGTTTCTGCCCCATCCTCCTGCCAGAGGCTCTGGTGTCATTAATAGCTCCTCTGGCGTTTTCATTTATAACTTCTTCTATAACTCATTTATAATCTGCTCTGAAGCCTGCGCTGGGAAGAAGACCTTGCACTTCTCCCAGTCCAGCCACCAGCTGCCAAGAGCCCTGCTTCTTTCAGTGACCCTGAAAATTACCACTTTCTCCCACTGCTCAACACTCCAGATACTTTTGTTTTCCCATTGGGCCCAGCAGTTCAATGTGGGGGCCACTCAGGCTTTGCAGAGTCCATTCATCAGTGCAGAACTAGAGGTCGATGGGAGGATTTCCTCTTTATAAACGCCAGCACATTCACAATTGCCCACTGAGATCTGGCTGAGTTTTTGCCTGGATTTTATTTTTACTAAGACATGGAGGTCTGTTCTTTGGGCCCGTTTCTATTCCTTGTTCACCTGTAGACAGAAGGAAGCAGGGTCTGAGCAGAGAGGCCACTTCTAGAAGCTTCCAGCCCCAGAGTGGAGCAATAAGTACAATGGATTGCATCTTTCTTTCCTTTAGAAGCAGCCACTGGGAAGCTCAACTGCGGCTTCCGGTATGGGAAGGCCCATGTTCAGTGTGAATCCTGGACCAGCCCCACCTCAGCCCAGTGACTGCTAGTGACACAGAGTAGAGGTTCCCAGAATATCACACCCAGTAAGGCGGCACAGAGCCTGCTGGTCCAGGTCAGGCCATTCAGGGGCTGGGATATTCAGGAGGTCTAGGGCTGAGGCTCAGAGAGCCAGGCCCAGCAGGTCAGTATGAGGTCGTCAATGAGTGAGCAATTTCCAATTCCGTAAGCCAGGGCTCAGAACGCAGCCTTGAGCTCCAGCTCAGCTTCTCCTGGTTGTGGGCAGGAACCTGCTCGTCAGGACCCTGTAAAGCCAGGAAGTGAGGCCTCTGCCGGGGCCAGCCTCAGCGTGAGAACTGCTGTGCGTCTGAATTGGCAACAAGGTGACCCTGTGACTCATCGTGCCCTGAAAAGATGGCCCAGGTCCCTTTTATCTCCTAAGCTTTCTGGTAAAAGAGAAATTTAGGCTTCACTGGCAGCTATTCTGCCTTCTCAAGCCAGCGGGATGCTGAGGGGAGGGCAGAGCCATCCTCCTGTGTGGGAACAGAGCAGGGGTGCTGGGGGGCCTCCGCCTCCACTTCCCTGTGACCTGGCCTCTCAGAACTCTCTTCCCTGCTGCCGCCAGCCTGGCTGCCGTCTCCAGCCCTCTACGGTCTCGCCATTGACTACTCCTGCATCTGGTGGAACTCAAAGTGCTCAGGGAGGCGAGGGGCCTGTGTCTATTATGACAATGATGCTCTCCGGGACAGGTAAGGGTCCCAGCCCCTGAACCCAAGCAGGTCATGGTCATATACCTAGTGGTCATGGTGGAGGCTGCTGACAGGAGAGGACCTGAGGGGCCCTCCCACAGGGCCTGCCATGGACAGGAGCGGGGGCGAACATGATACGCACTTCAGGGTGCATAGGGAATCAGTCAGCCACTGAGATGGTTCCCTCATCACTGGCCCCACAGTGCACTGCCCCCCTCGGGGAGGGCAGCAGCAGAAAGAAGTAGTGCAAGGGAAAGGAAGTGCTGGTGCAGACTGAGGGGCACAGGCTGTGGGTGTGGAGAAACACCCAGCCAGCCTCTGATTACTCAGAGGGGCCCCATGTGGCTCCTGCAGGGGTGAGCCATGGCTAGTGGAAGCCCATGGGGCTCTGCTTCCCCTCACCCCACACACAGTTCTGCCACCTTACCTGCTGCCATCCCCACACAAACAGAAACTTCAGGGAAGGTGGCTTTGAGAGGGCTGGGGAAGGCGGGTGGGGGCTCGAAGCACTGTAGGACTGGCAGAGCAGGCCAGGAGCCAGACCAAGCAATAGGACGACAAGAAGATGTCCCTTCCTTCTCCCTCTGCTGGGAGAACAGGCCCCTCCAGGGCTGTCTGGCAGAGCCATGCCACCTCTGATACTACACTGGCTGTGGCTGCGGAGGGCTGAGGAGCACTGGAGTCCCATGTTTGCTCTTGAGAGGTTTATATCCTCCCGAGTCTAAAGAGTGAGAACGAGGTGTCCACCTGGGTAGTGTCAGTCTCAGTCTCACCTCAGTGATGGCAGACACATTCCCTGGGCCTTTCTCTGGCTGGTGGCTGGATCCTGGGCAGGAGGCTGCAGAGACCCTGGCCCTCACCACTCCTGTCTCCTCCACTCCACAGGTACCTGGGCCTGCAGATGGGCTACAAGGCCCTGGGCATACTGCTGCTTTGCTTTATCAGCTGGAAGGTGAAGAAGAACAGAGAGTACAATGTGCAGGAGAAGGCCACAGACCTCATCTGAGCCTGTCCTATCCAGTGCCTTCTCCAAGTGAACACTGTCTCCTCCAAATCTGCCCACATCCGCTAATGTTAACGCATCTCTTCCTTTTTGTTTTTTAAATAAGAAAGAAAACCCCAGTCACCACTTGCCTTTCCTACCTCCTCTTCCCAAAGTCTTCCCATGATTCCTGAAGGCTGATGCCTACCTGAGTTGAGTGGGCTCACAGCTGGAGGCCCAGTCTTCCTTGGCTCCTTGGATGGGGACCCTATATGCTGAGCTGTCCTTACTACTGGGGCTCCAGACGAAGATGCCCACGTAGGCGGCCCCCGACACTGACCAACCCTGAGGCATTAAATGGAGTAAGAGGAAAGGGATGCGCACTCCTTGCCAGGCAGTTAGGTTCTCCTGTCTGCCCACAGCCTGCAGAGAACAGAGTAAGAGGAGGAAGGGAAGGCCTGAGTCATTAATGGCGAGAGCTGGGCTCCGGGAAGAGAAAGCCAGCCTTTGCCCTTGCTGCATCTGGATTCACATGGCATGGAGTTCAGGAGAGGCCGGCTGCCATTGCCCTGAGATCCTCCTGTCCTGCCCCTAAGAAGCCACTTGGAAGCCACAGAGTCAGAAGTGCAGCAGACTCAGGCATCGTAGCAAGAACTGAAAAACCCTGACGTGGGTCGTCCAAATGCTAACCCCTGAGCCCAAGACCTTTCTGTCCTTAAACCTGCATAAGCTTGTCTTCCTCTTCCTGGGGCTACATGTCACCTGGTAGAAATCCACACATAGAGAAGACCCAAAAGGACCTGCCATGTGTCATGAGGCCCGACCTCTCACCTTCACCGTGGGGATGAGACCTCTTTCATCTCAGAGCCCTCCCTACATTTCCCTGTGACCAGAGGGTCAGGCTTCACATAGACTCCCCTGTATATGCTCTGGCCTGTATACAGAGGACTGAAGAGAGGTGGTCTCAGATGCCGGGAAAACACAGAATGAGGCAGAGGGATGTCAGCTGAGACCACCTGGCTGGCAAGCTGCAGCCCACTAGACAGAGGCCAACAGGGCTGACCTTCCTAGCTTTAAACACACTATGCTCATCACCACTTTCTTGGCCTCTTCTCACTGCCTCCAGAAACGTAGGCACCCTCTGTGAGCCGGTTCTAGGAGACACTGCTGCTACGTGATAAAGATTCAGAGATAGAAGCCAACAACAGACACCTTTCATCAGCAGTTCTTCTGCTTACTGGAGACTGCCTTTGTGCTCAGCCATGCCAGCATGTGGTTCTTCAGAGAGCTCCCCTCATAGCTTACCTTGCTTCCCTCTACTGACATGAGGGCCTCCCAGACAGTGCTTGGTGGGCAGTGTGGACAGGGAGGGGTAGGGGACGACACATGCTTCTCAAACACAAGTATCCAAAGACTGCCCAAAAGGATCCTGACCGGCCTTGTGTGGCCCCGCCGGGCTGACTCTTATGAGTCAACAAGCAGGCTCACTGTGTCCGTGGAGCAGCTGGGCTTCTGCAGTACGTGATGTCTAAGTGCCACTTCTCTTAGAAGACATGTTCGAGAACACAGTGGAAACCACCTTATAAGGTAACAAAAGTTACGTCCATGGCCAAACTGCTATGTGACTTGAAATCTGTGGAAGCCACTCTCCAATCTTCCTCGCAAAGCCACTACCCAGCCTGTTTCCATGCAGCTCAGTGGGGAAGGAGCTCTATGCAACCTCAGGGGCCATTCTCAGCCTTTGCAATGGACCTGTTTGGAAAACAATTCTCTGCAGCTAACCCTTGTCTTTCTTACTGCAATTTGACCAAGTCCTGAAGGCACTGACTTCTGAGCTCATGGACAATGAATGCCAATCTCCAGGTTCTGGAAGTGTGGTGGCTCTCTCAAACTTTTATTCTATTATATTGCTATTAATATATTATAATTTTGCTACGGATAACACCTGGTCATGAATTTATGCTGTTACATATATCTACCAGAGAATAGGTGGAACCTTCTAGGCAGAGTAAGTACCTGTGTCAAAGCCCCCAGAGGCCTTATCTCACCACAGAGGGATTGAGGTATGTGAGTCTAAACCTGTCAGCTTGGTGCTAAGCAGGCACCAGAAACGTGTTTCTTCAGTAAAATTATTCAGATAACTGTCAAAGCCTCAGGGCGCTGGGCTCTCAGGGGCCTCATCCCTGCGCCAAGTGTATATCCAGAAGGAGACTTGGACATGAACTGTCCGTGATACAAAGTTGAATTAATGTCATAATCACAATTGACATCTTACTGCCCCTCCCTCAGGAAATCTTTTCTCTAATTCCAGCAGGGAATATGTAATGGCTTCATTTCTTTTCTAGAAAAAAAAAAAGAACTTCCTTGAGCATAAGATGCTCATAGAGGATGCTGCTACACTGTGGGGTTTGTATTTTAAGGCCAAGAACCCATTTATGTAATTGGGAAGGGGACCCAGAAATGGCACTTTTTACTGGTCCTTCCATGAGGCTATGGGTGTTCCTCAAACCCCATTTGGGGAGTCAACAGTGCAGCAGAGCTCTGAGCAAGCCCATATTGGTTCAGGCTCCTGAGAAGTGTATCAACTGACAGGTCTTTGGTAAATTCAACCGTGAGTGAAGGATGACAGGGTGAAGGCATTCCAAGACCTCACAGTCCCCACAGGTTCTTACCAGCACTGAGAGAGGGATGCTCATTCCACAAGCTTGGATGCACAACAAATGTCACAGTTTCTCTCCCATGTAAGTTGAAGCTGGTTCCAAATCCCCATCCTACTTGGTGTCTGGAAATTCAATTTCAACCATGTTTAGGATGGCTCCCAGAGTTACCCCAAGGTTCTTGGATGCCTATGCTTAACAGAAGGTCCCTGGGGGGTCTGTGATTCTATCCCAGTTTGAGGTCCCCTAGTGGCCCTGCTTCTTCACTGAGCCTAGAGGTTAAATTCATCTCCCTAGACACACCCACAGCTCTGTCCTCTTCCCACTGGCTAAGCCCATGCAGACCTAGGGAGCCCACGCCCTGCCCCTCTCCATCTCCCTGCACAATCCAGCCCCACAAGAGAGGAACAAAAAGAAGGGGCTGCAGGAATTCTACTCTGTCCTTCTTTGACACTTCTTGGAATAAGAGAGAAAATACAATGAGAACCAAATATCCTATTGCTAGCAATTATCCTTTGGCTCATAGCCCTTTAGAAAGATCCTTACTACAGTCCCATGATGGTGGCCAGACTGGTCTCAGGTCTTAAGGAAAATGAGGTATCTGAAATCAAGAAAGTAATTATTATGGCCAACTTCACACAAATAATAACTTGCCAGGCCTGCACTCAGAATAGGCTGCCGAGCTCCCTCTGCCTGATTCACCCCCATATTCCCTTCTGAGTCATTTGGAAGTTACTTATGGAGTGGGAAACCTCCTCTTCTCCCCTGAAGTTCACTAACCTGTGGGAGGGAGTGGAAAAATCTCAGTAGGGCAATGTAGGGTGAGGAACAGAGGTAGGAAAATTAGTAATATTGCAGTTACCGATCTTCTATTCAGGCAGCACAGAGCATTACAACCATTCATCACAGGCCTACGTGGCCTTACAGCCCCCCGAGTTAAAGGAGAGTCATAGAGAAAATGGACAAAGAGAAAAGTCTTGAGAAGAAAAGTCCCCAAGAACGCTACACACAGGGACCTATGAGGTAACACCCCCATCTGGTGACTAGTTAGCAGATTCTCGCCTAAGAATCAAAGCCATATTATGATTTTCTTCAACTGTTCTCAAGGATGAAAGGATATAGTTAAGCTGGGACCTGAATGCAGTCAGTATCAACATGATATTAAAATATTAGATTACAGATTCCCAGAGAGATTGAGTGACTCTGTGTGTGTGTGTGTGTGTGTGTGTGTGAGTGAGAGAGAGAGAGACAAACAGAGAGAGTGAGACAGCGAGAGAGCAGACAGACAGATAGACAGACAGACTGACTCACTCACTGACTGACTGACTGACTGAAAATCCAGGAGAAAAAGGCTGCCTTTCTCAACCACAGGAATTAAATACCTAACAGAAATATCATCTACTGCCAGTAGTGCTACATCCTTGCATCAGAGATTATGAAGTCAGGTTGTGGGCAGGCCCTTGGAAGATCATAAATGAGAGAAAGCCTTCATCCAGGCACACACTGACTATGCTTCTCCTCTCCACCTCCATCCAAGTCCCGCCACATGGCCACACTGAGGATGATTCCCCACCTTCTTGGAATCCCTGCCTTGCTAGGCACCTGCTCCATCTTGACAATAACAATAATAAAATGTGCACAGGTCTTTACAGTTTATAGTTTTTTATTTTAAAAACAGCTTTAATCAGTAAACCATTAGGACAGGCTCACCTATGCTACTATAACAAGCCTCACCAATCTCAGTCATGTGACTCAATGTCTCACCTCTCTCTCTTTGGATGAAACCCATGGACTTGGCACACACGAGGCAAGTGCTCTGCCATGGAGCTACACTCTCACCACACGTGTACGTTTCACTCTCACAAAGTCACCTCTGGGTGACTCTCCAGAGCTGCAGCTCACCAGCGTAGCCCACCACTCCTTCTGCATGGACCCCAAGGTGCCTGCATCTCGGCAGGTCACCATGACTGATGAGCCAGGAGGAGGAGGTCCAGGAAGACTTCTCCCTGTAAGCGCATGCTTTGGCTCACCAGAGAGCACACTGCACTCTGCTTCCAGCCCAGCAGCGAGAGAAGTAGTTATGTGGCCCTGTCTAAATGCCTTGGAGTTGGGAAAGATAATTCTGTTTTCTGAACACAATGAAGAGCAGCTGTGGATAAGAACTAAGCGTCTACCATGGGGAGTGAACCACATAGGCACAGTGGAGCAACCAGCTTGGTTAGGCTGGTAGGGAAGAGGGACTTGGGAAGTGGCCCAGTGGGGACTCAAATATGGCAGGTTTCAAAAGTTGAGGAGATGATGCCCAGGCAAGGTTAAGTCCATCTACAGAGGATAGGAAGATGGGGAGAAGATTGGCCTTCAGGAGGCAGGGGCTGAAAAAGTAGGGCCAGGTAAAGACTCTCTTTAGGGGGCAGAGGTCTGCTGGAGCAAAGGACAAGAAGCCAAGGAGCCCAAGGCAGAACAGCACCCTGAGCAAGGTCCCTCATGGGGAGCAGTCAACAAGCTGGCCCTTCATGGAGGACTCACCAGGAGCTTCCCCTCCCCTGTGAGGCCCATGGGACTGTCCCACATGAATGGAGAGGATGAGGGCCCTCCAGTTGTCACTCATGCATTCCTTTTCTTCATTTAGCTCCCCTTGTGCAAGGGGAAGAGGGCAGGCACTTGTCCCTGACCTTCCACAGCATATACTTCAAGCAAGAATAAGAGCTTAACGTAGGGCAAAGTACAAGTGTTAGGAGCTCATTCACTTCAGAGATCAGGAAGGGATTTGGGCTGGGTTTCGAGAGTCAAAAGTACAGAACAAGCAAATGGAACAAGTGAAGATGTGGACAAAGGTAAGAAGGCAGGGACACCGCACATTCGGAGGGGTCATGGTTCAGCACATGAAGAACAGCAGCAGTGAGACCAGGGGGGAGCTCAGGTCCAGGCTTCAGGCAAAGTCCCGGGCCCCACGCCGTGGTAAGAAGGAAGCCTCAGTGAAAGGCAGCAACAAGCACAGGTTTATCTGTATTTGCATACATTTCATGCCATGCCCCACTTCTAGAATTGCTGGATTGCAGGCTCTATTGAATTATCCCTCACCACCTCCATAACCACATCTGGAAAAAAGATTGTTTTCCACAAAGGTAAAAATTGGTCCCTGGTCCCAAAATGATTGGGACCTGCTGGCTTAGAGGACCCTCGCAGGCCTTCAGGGCTGGCTCCTACAAGGCCCTAAGTAGTGAGGCGCACCTAGGTTTGGGGCCCAAGCCCACCTCTGCCCACTCTGTAGGGAATTGACCTCAGAGCCCAGCCTGCATTTCGGGCTCAGAACACTACTATGGGGTCCACACAACACTCTCCAGGAGGCTATGCAGGAAAGGCTCTGGCCAGTCTTGCGCCCCCAGATGAGAGACTCAG
>NDGM011185021.1:0-12129 GCA_002564305.1 Octomys mimax | reverse complement strand
ACTATGAAACCTCCAGTAACTGTGAGCTAAATAAACCTTTCCTTCCCTCATTTTGAGTGTCAGCTCTTTGTCCCAGCAACGAGAGAAGAGTAACTAAGGCAATCATCAATGCAAAAATGATGTGTGGAGCAGCAAAGCCACACTATGCTTAAGATGTGGAGGACTAGAACAAACTGAGTAATTTCCTCTGTACAGCTTCAAACAAGTACGAAGCAACTGGGCTCTAAAAGAATTACTCTTCCAGTTTCCAGAAATTGTACAAGTGACAAACTTTATGCCACTAAGTCCAAGGATATATGGGTACTCTCTCAATTAACATTCAGCGGAGGAAGAGATGATTGCTCAGAGAAAACTGTTGACTGCTACTCCATGAAGCAGTTTTACCTGACGTGTGAGCATACTACTGTGCCACTGAACTCCCATGGGAAACCTATGAGCTGGGATGAAAGGTAAGGGGACTGTATTTTATGGTAATGCACTTTCTAAAAATGAAGGCAACATCTGCTCTGAGTAAAAGCATAATGTACTCTGAACTCACTAGTATCTCCTACTTATAGTTCCTGCAGACTCTCTGACATCTGGTTTGAATCGCTGACATGTTCCTGGTGTCCAGTCTGAACTGAAACCCAGCCCTATGCTAATGGCACAGTTTGCTGAAACGTGTCTCTTGATTTCTAACAGGTGTGGGCTCCTTAACCCTTTTGAGGGGCTGCTTTTGGCAAGCCTTGCCTATTTCCTCCCCCTCTATGACTTAGATCCAAGCTCCAAATTTGCTCACACCCTAAGGAGATACAAAATAGAATATGTACCTAGAGTATAGTCCGCCCTTGTTTGGAACACAGTATTAAGATCGGTTGGGACTAGAGAAAGAATACTCAATGAAGTGTAAGGGATTTGGGTCACACCTCACCAGGGTTAAGCCTTATTTATCATGATTCCTCTTTCCTTTATTACACAGCACTATCTGGAAAGACCCTTTGCTCCCAATGCTTTGGAATGCATTTTACCTACATCAGTGATGTCGACCACTTAGAGACAGGTGCCCACATTGCAAATCAAAATCTACTTATTTGTTGCAAAGTGCCAATCTTGCAATTAAACTCAAATATTGATGTTTTAATTTAGAAAAAAAACCCCATACATCTTTTGTCTTAAAAGAACAACAACATGTGTGCCATACGTTTGCCACCACTGAACTAGATCAATGCTTTTTGATCTGATTATACATTAGAACTACTTGAGAAGCTTTTTTTTTTTTTGCAGTACTGGGGAGGACCTTGAGCTTGACAGGCAAGTGCTTATTCTACTGACCTATCTCCCCAGCCCCTGAGAATCTTTAAATACATTTTACAGACTGGATCCTATACTCAGAGAATCCTGTTGCATTGGTTGGGGAAGAATCATGGCATGAAAAGTTTAAATGTTCTCTAGTTATCCTAATATTGTACCAGCTAAAGTTGGGAACTATCATTTTGATTTACAGTAATTGTTCTCCCAGTGTGGTCTCTGGACCAGCACTATCAGTATCACTGGAGAACTAGCGATAAATGCAAGGTTCCAGATCCCATTGCAGACCTAGAGACTCAAAGTCAGTGCAGGCACAGCTCAGTGCCCTGTGGTTTAGAATAAGCTTCACCAACTGTTTCTGAGGCAGGCTAGTATTTGAAAACCACTCATTTATGGGTCAACTTCTTACACTTAGGTAGTTGTCTGATAACCTATGCTGAAGGGAAGCAAGTATGGATATGTTCAGCAAGTCCCAGTCCCTCTGGAACAAAGGGTACTTGTAGTGGCAAGCTAATTAGTGCTTTCTCTCATGTGGTGTATTTTGACACAAGCAAGAAAGTATTTGATATTAGCCCTGAGTCTAGGAAAGGGTCTCTTGGTGGGCTTTACATGAATAACCTCTAAGATAGACTTGAGGTTCTGCAGTATTAAGCTCTTGGCATGTCTGGGTGAATCACATTTCCCATTACTGAAAATTAAACTCATCTCTTCTTATTGCCCCAAGAATCCAAAGGGTGTTTGTCATGTTAGGTACATAAATCCAAAGTACAACTCATATTACATTTTCAGACATTGCTTTTAAAGAGTGATTTTTTTCAACTGGGGCCAGGTGGGGAGGATTTTGCCCTCCAGAAAATATTTGATAGTATCTGGAAGACAATTTTGGTTGTTGCAAGTTGAGTCTGGTATTAGTTGGTAGAAAACAGTGGTAAGGCTAAACATTGTATAAAGCACAAAACAGGCCTTCAAACAAGGATTTATCCACTCTGTCTCAGTTAATCTTCTCTCATTGTTGGGACAAATACTTGACACCCAAAATGAAGGAAGGAAAGGTTTATTTAGCTCACAGTTGCTGGAGGTTTCAGTCCATGCTCAGCTGGCTACAAGGCAGAGCGGCAGAGTTCAAGGCAGTGGCAAAGGGCAAGAGTGCACAGGGAGGGGCCACAGGTCAGGCAGCAGCTAGCCTCTCCCCCCTCCTTACATTATACTGCAAATCGCCTGCCCCAGGGCAGGCACAGTATGCAATCATCAATCATAAACTCCAGAAACTACCCCATGACTGGTGAGGCTTTGGGGGACACCTATACACAAACCATAACACACCCCCAAATCTCAAAACTGCTAAGGTTGGCAGTCCAGCTATAAAGAGACAGAAAAGAACTGTAGTGATAGCAACATCCTACTATAGTTTTAGATTTGAAGGTGAAATATGCCCCGAAGATCTTTAACCACTGAATAGTTATCTTACACAGTAACTATCCCTAGCATAGCTTGGGCAGTTGCCATTTCAACCAGTTAATTTATGCTTGTATGAGATACACTCATAAGTCTTTTCTTTAAAATTAAAAACATTTTTAAAAAACTTTTTTGGGGAAGTACCGGGAATTGAACTCAGGACCTCATGTTTGCCAGGCAGGCACTGTGCCACAGAGGTAAATCCCTGGCCCCTCATTAAGTTTTATATTGACTAATTTTTGCCTACTTTTAAAATTAGAATGCTGTATTTGTCTTTGATGTTTGTTTCTAATGAAATCTAATAAGTTGGTTTTTTTCTAATTCATGTTTATTTCTTTTATCATTTTGTGCTACAATCTATAAAAACTCCTATCATAAGTACCTTTGATATAATATTTGTTTTTGCTTTTTTATGTATTTAGTACAGGTCTACAGGGTCTTACTACGTAGATCAGACTGGTAGTGATTCTCCTGTATTCAGCCTCCCAAGAGCTGGGATTACAGGCATGCACCACCATGTCCCGTCTTAGAGCGCCCTGGGGGTGGGGCAGCATGCAGGCCGGGGATCCAAACCCTGGCCTCTGTGTCTGCCTAAGCAGGTGCTTTAATCTGTTGAGCTATTTGGCTGGCCCTTTGATATAATTTTTATACTTCTCCAGAACTCAATGATATTCTTTTACAATGCAGAAAGGACACAATTGGGATGCTGAGACTGAATAGGAAGGAAGTGCTGAGGGAGCTGCAAAGGAAACACTGAAAAGGGGCCAGGGACATAGCTCAGGGGCACACACAGCTGCCTGGCAAGAGTGAGTTCAATTCCCAGGACCACCCTCCAAAAAGAAAAAAAATGCGAGAGAAATATTAGCGTATCAGAGAGCAAAAATGTTATGAAATGGAAAAACAGAAAAGATGTCTCCTTATTATTCAGTATTCACAATACAGAAATGATAGAATTGAAAGAAGAAATGAAACTTAAAAATTCCCTTAGTGATCAGCGACTATAATAATTCTATGGGTGGTATTGACAAAGGTGGCCAACATCTAACAAGTTATTTTTTAATAACTTGTTATTTTGTATTTTGTAATAACAAGTTATTTTGTAATAACTTCAAAAAGGAAAGAAAAATATTGTTATAAAATATTTATGCACCTTCTGGACCAAACAATATGGAACTCATTTGTTGTTTATTCAAAACAAGGGTGTTTTCAAAAGGTCTTTTACAATTTAGATTAGGTCTGATAGACCAATTGAAAAATGGGATTGTGAAATGCCAGTGATGACCATCACTGTTGTCTTCACCGATACATTTAGCACGTAGACATTTTCTTGCAATTATACCTCCCACAGGAAAAAAAAAAAAAGAAAAGCCAATATGACAGTGTAAAGTGTGTTGTTCAAATACAGTTAATAATTAAAAAAGAATTAAACGAGACTACTGTGGGGCTGGGGAGATAGCTTGGTGGGGCAAGTGCCTACCTGGAAAGTGCAAGGACCCATGTTCCAACCCTGGTACCACAGGCCATGTGGCCTCAGAACCCTGGATGCACTGTGCCGGCTCTGAAGTTAGGCATGGTGGAACACACCTATATAAGGGAGGCTGAGACACCATGCCCAGCTCTGGGGAGGCTGAAACAGGAGATCACTAGGAGTCCAAGCTGCGTAGTGACACCCTGTACCAAAAAACTAAATAAATAAAATCAAATAAAGAGTACTGTCCAAATTGTAACATTGAGCTCTGTATTTTAAGATATATAATACACAGAAAGTTATTGAATAAATTTGATAAAATTATCATTTTTATTTTTCCTGTTATAAAAATTGATTAAAAATGCAATTTTGGTCATCGTGTACTTAAATAATTGGACTCATAAGTGGTTAATGTAGTCTCATCTGTTGTAGATGGCTTAGGCACAGCCGACATCGAGCTCTCACAGATTCTGTTAACATATTTTCTATGCCTTGAAAAAAAATAAGCGATTAGTTTCCTCTCTGTCTTTAAAAATAGCTACAGTAAAGGAAAAGAAAGAAAAAATGGAAACAAAGCTGTTGTAAATAAAGAGGGAAAAATAATGAGGGAAAAGGGGGTTGAAGGGAGGGTAAGAGAGCCGGGGGAAGAAGGATCAAGTAGTGTTTGTACAGGTACAAATTCTCTATGATACATATGATTGTTATGTATTCCTCAAATGTACCCATAAACTTAATTAGTTAAAAAATGAAAAAAAAACAAAAAACCAGCTACAGTGCTTTGGTGAGGTAATTTTTCTCAAGATACAATATAGAAGCCAAGAGGAGGACATATTGCTTGGAAATAAGAGAATTTAGGAAAGCAAAGATGGCTTTTATGACTTTCACCTTGTAAGATATAGTGGCCTTTTGGTATGTTCTTCCACATATCCCTACGGTATTTTTACTCATTTGGCAGATAGTACTGAGTGCCTCTTCTTTCTTACCCTGGACTCTGTGACTTGCTGCCACTCCAAGTGTGTTCCTCAGAGCAGCAGCATGAATATGTGGGCATTGTTACAGGGCTCCCCCTTCCTACCTATAGAGTCAGGATCCTGAAACTGGGGTGGGGCCCAGACAGCCTAAAATCATGAGCTCTCCAGGATATTTGTACACTCATTAAATCTCAAGAAGTGCTGCCTCTCTGCTTGTGAGAGATCGGGAAGTTCAGGCCTCCCGTCACATCTCTGAGTCTGAATGTCTGCAGTTCCTCAAGATCTCCAGTTGATTATTATCCACCTTTGAGTATGAGAAGAACTGGCCAAGACTATCAACTCAAATTTCCCCACAGTTCAACATTGAACTTGACCACTGAATTTGATGCAGTTCTCATCTAGTTTGGTTTGAAAACAGAACTGTGAAAAGAATTAAGTTCAAACTGAGGCACCACTGTATTTTTCTATTTTAATTATGTATTTCTTTATTTTAGCCTTACCTACAAATAAACATGAAAGATTCTAGTTAGTGATTCTTCTTATTTATTTTTTGCAGTACTGGGGATTGAACTCGGAACCTTGCTCTTGTCAGGCAGGCGCTTATACTGCTGAGCCATATCCCTGGCCCCAGTTAGTGATTCTTAACCCCAACTACATGTTGGGATCACTTGGGGAGCTTTCAAATTTGTTGACAGCTATGTCTCACTCACAGAAATTCTGAGAAAATCTCAATGATCTGGGTGGGATGTTTGAAACTTCAGGTAATGTTAATAGGCTGTTCCTTGGCTCCATTCTTTGATCCTCTGCCCTTCTTTCTTCCTTTTGGTTAAAGCTTCCAGCAGAGACTATCTTTTTTGTTTGTTTGTTGTTTTTTAATTTTAGGGAAGGGTCTACAGGGTGTTCAGGGTCTCACTACTAGATCAGACTCATAATGATCCACCCGTTTACAGCTTCCCAAGAGCTGGGATTACAGGCGTGCGCCACCGCAGCCAGTCTCAATCACTGTCTCAGTGTGCCCTGGGGGGCGGGGCCAGCACAGCAGGCTCAGGGAGAGGCTATCATTTTAAATATCACCACTACCTCTCTCCTGAGAACTAGGTTTCTATTGTAACACTAGCGTCTATTTTGAACTCTCTTTCCATTTTGGACATTTTCAAGACCTGTCCCTTTTCATGTCAAAATTACATATCAAATTATCAACTCTTGATCTTGAAGACTCACTATCCTTGCTGGTCCCTTCTTTACTAATGGAACCATTGTCTTTTTAGTAATCCTGAGTTGGAGCCCAACAGTCACCTTGTAGCTTCTTTTTCTTTACTTTTGCTTAGCAAAAATCTCCACATTCTTCATTCTTTCCATATTTATGAGTGCCCACTACATGCCAAGAACTCTTCTAGGTACTAAACATGCAGCCACAGGGCTAGTGAGATAGCTCAGGGGAGTAAGTGCCTGCTTTGGCAAGCGCAGGGACAAAGGTTTGATCCCTGATCCCTTGTGCCGGCTCCATCCCTGGGGTGTGCTGAGCCAGCAACTGAGTCTGGGCATGGTGGCACACACCTGTAATCCCAGCACTGGGAAGGCTGAAAACAGGAGGATCGTTATGAGTCTGAGCTGTGTAATGAGACCCTGTACTAAATACATAAAAAATTAAAACAATTATTAAACATGCAGCCATGAACAAAATAAGTAGGTTTATTTTCCTCCTGTAATTTGTAAGTTGGGATGAAATGATAAACCAAATAAATGTGGAGGATGAATAATAAAGTACTAAGGGGAAAACAAAGCAAGGAGAACAATGTGTAGATACACAGTAGTGGACAAGCAGTACTACAATTTAGGTGCTAGAGGCCACGGACAAAAATCCCTGAAAAGATGATGTTTGAAAAGATCTGAAGACTCTAAGGTGGGGAGCCCCATGTGTATCTGCAGGATATCTTTGAGCAACAAGATGCAAAGGCCCAGAGCTGGGAGTGTAACTGATGTGCTTAAGGAATGGCAAGGAGGTCAGTGAGGTTTTTGTGGAATGTAGGAGATAGTAGAGGGCATGAAGGTTATGGAGGTAAGGGGTGGGGTGGTACAGCTCTGACTGAGCCTGGACATTCTTTGTTGAAAATGTTGGATCTTATCCTAAGTGACATAAAATCACTACAGATTTTTGTGTTTCTTTGCAAAAAGTAATGTGTTCTTAAAAAAAATTTTGTTTATTTATTTATTTATTTATTTTGTGTGTGTGGCCAGCTCAGTCCACCAGGGGGGCGGGCTGGCTGGCATGTGATGCTGGGGGATTGAACCGCGGACCCTGTGCTTTGCTAAGCTTGTTCTAAGTAGGTGCTTTAGACCACTGAGCCATCTCACCAGTGCGCAAAAAGTAATGTTGTCTGATTTGTTTTAAAAGGAACTCTGGCTGATACAAGCACAAACACAAAGTGAAGAGTAGTGCAAGTAGTGAGATCTGATAAAAAGTTCTGGCAATAATCCACATGAGAGATAATTGGCAGCTTGGCCTGGGGTGGAGAGACTTCATCAGATTCTCTAGACGTGTTTAAGGCAGAGTCTACATGTGTGGCTGCATGGGGAGTGAAAGAGAAAAGAGAGTTTGGGCTGCTCAACTAGAACACAACTTCAGCTCATGGAGTTTGGAAACACTGTGTGAAGGGTATGGGGAAGTGGAACAGAAATTTCTTTTCCCCTCCCAGTTAAGGGTCCTTCTCCTCCCTGTTAGGTGATGGGCATCAGCTATGGATCCAATAGCTCAGTTTTGCAAAGGTTTGAGATGTCATTTGGACTTTCAAGAAAACTTGTCAAGGGCTGGCCAGTTAGCTCAGTGGATTAAAGTGCCTGCCTGGGCAGACACAGGGGCCAGGAGTTCGATCCATGCTGTGCTGCCCCTGCCCCCCGGGGGTGTGTGCTGAGATGATGAATGACATTGGGCATGGTGGTGCACACCTGTAATCCTAGCACTTGGGAAGCTGAAAAACAAGAGGATCACTACGAGTCCAATCTGTATAGTGAGACCCTGTAGACCCTGTACCAAATACATTAAGAAAAACTAAACGAAAGAAAGAAAGAAAGAAAGAAAGAAAGAAAGAAAGAAAGAAAGAAAGATGTCAAGTGGCAAGTGAGAATTTAGTCCAGAGCTCAGGTTGTTGATATGATATGTTTAAGAGAAAGAATGAAATAATGAAGGGGGTGAGAGTCGACATAGAAGAGATCCATTTCTGTGTTCTGGGGCACACCAACATTTACAGTTAGAGAAATGCAACATTCATCTACCATTAAATATTTGAGTATCTGAGTATTGTTCCAGGGGCTGAGGATAGACCAGATGATACGATGTAGAGAGGACCAGTAAAGGAGTCTGAGCAGGAGCATGCAGAAGTAACATAGTCTCGGATTTCTCATCCGTCCAGTTCGCAAGTGTGTAGTCCTCTTTCCCATGCCTTCATCCCATCCTGGAAGACTGCACAAAGAACTAGCCAGTGTTCATTCTGGTCTTTCTAGTGCTAGTCCTCCCTACAGATGAAAGCCATGGGATCTGCCCCTAGAATACTGTGTGTGTGAGGTTGTTCCCAATCCAGTCACATGGACCAGCTGCCAGGGAAGATCATTTCTAAACTTTTTCCTGGTATTAAAGTTCCTATATTTTTTGACAAATAGCTTGTCTTCTTTTCTATTATTATTATTGTTATCATTATTATTATTAGTCTTTTTCAGATAGGGTCTTGCTATGCAGTTCAGGCTGGGCTTGAGCTCATTTGTAGCCCAGGCTGGTTTTGAACCCACAATGATCCTCCAGCCTCAGCCTCCTGAGTCCTGGGATTACAGGTATATACCACCATGCCTGCCACCTCCCTAGCACTGGGATTATAGGCATGAGCCACCATGCCTGGTTTCAGGGCCAGAATGGTGCACCTGAGGTTCTGGGGCTGGCATGGCATGTGATACTGGGGATCAAACTCAGGTCCTTGTGCTTGCCAGGCAGGCACTTAGACCGTAGAGCTATCTCCCAAGCCCTCTCAAAGTATATTACACTTATTCTCATTCAGAAAATAATTCATTGATTAATAAATGATGGTACCAAAATTGGAACTTAGAGAAATGAATGGTACTCATGCTAGCTAGGGTTTGTAGAAGACTTCAGGGCCCAACTGAAAGGGACTGGCTATTTAATCCAAGGCTTTTCAGATGCAGAGTGGGTTTTAGGTCAAGTTTGCCTCTGCAGCTAAGGCTACACATAACTAAGAATCTGTAACTGAAAACCATCATGATGATGCAAAGTGATTTGGCTAAGCTTTGACAGACGGTGTCATCCTCAGGCCATCATCTAACCTCAGATACAAGGGAAGCACACGAAAAGATCATTAAGTATGGCCTTCATCATGCAGTAGGTCACTTATTATTATTATTATTTTTTCTTTTTTTCTTGGAACTGGGGATTGAACTCAGGCCCTTGTACTTGCCAGGCAAGCACTCATTCTACTGAGCTATCTCCCTGGTTTCAGGCCACTTAGTTCTGAGATAGCCCAGCAGCTATGCCAAAGGAGGCTAGAAGCTGAGAAGAGAGAGATAATGAGGACTCTCAGGGGCTCTACCTGAAATTAGCTGAATATCTGAGATGGCCTTAAAACTCATCATTTTGAAGGTTCTCATTCCAAGAGAAGACAGCTTACATTTTCTCCATATCATTTCTGACCTACACCAAACTGACCTCTGGGGCATAGGTCAAGATTTGTCCCATTTTTCAGTTTTTGCCACAGTAGTGACTGCAAGTATCTATGTTACCTCTAATCTTCAAAATGTCTCTGCCAAATGGACACTGTTCTTGTTAATATGTGAAGGAGAAAACAGCCTCAGAAAAATGAAATGACCTGTCTGAGGCCAACTAGTAGTATGTGATGGAGCCAGGAAACAGCTCTAGATCTGTTTGAGTCCATGGCCTGTGCTTTGTCTAACTGGTTTCCTCTCTCCGGTGTGGTAAGAGTGGTGAGTGGTGGGCATGTATTCAGATCCAGTAGAAAAGCAGGGTAGCTAATGCCTAGCACCTCACTGTTAGGGAGAAGGACTCTGAACTGGGAGGGAAGGGAGTCACTGTCACCTCCCCACAGTACTTCTGCTTTCCGGTTCAACTCTGTCCAGGGTTAGATTAATATTTTATTTTCAATGGATTATTTGGAGTTTTGAAGGCTTTTGTTGGTAGGGTTATATTTGTTTATATAGTTACAATTCTCTTATTTCTCTGAGATACTTGAGGAAAAAAAGAGAGATGGGATAAAACATAATTGTAAACTGATGGCAGATGTCATGGTTGATACATTGTGTCAATTCGAGGAGTCTAGAAGCTTAACTAAGTAACTCAGCAGGTCTATATCCTGGGGTGAAAAGGCCCTGTGCCCTTACCACTTTAGGACATTATTCATTGTGTCAACTTGAGAAGTTTAAAAGTTCAACTGAGTGACTCAACAGGGGGGCCAGGGTCCTTACTTTGTAAACAACCTCAGCCTATGGAAGAGGAGGGCAGGGATGGGGTGGGTGTGGCCAGATAGATGATATACAGCACAAGGGAGGAAAAGGGGATTCCCTGCCCCCCCTCAGCCCTTGAGGCTTTGGCTTCCTTTTGCCCTCTTAGACTGTTGCCCTTACCCACTCGCCATGGAGCAGGGTGATCATGGATTAAAGCCTTCACAGGCTATGAGCTAAGTAAACCTTTCCCTGTTTAATTTGAGTGTCAGGTATTCTATCTTGGCAATGAGAGGAAAATAACCAAGACAACAGGATGAAAGAAATATAAGGAGCCTGCCACAGCTCAGTTTTGGTTTCCTGGGCTCTCTGTAGTCAACAGCTCCCGATTTGCTTTTTTTCTTAGGTGTAGTTAATTTTACACAGGCTGCATCAGAGGACTTATCCAAGACAACTAATCACAGGCAATTCACTTAACTCGCTCAGGGAAGTGTGAGCGAAATGGTGGGGCATCTTGTGCTGGACAAGAACTACTTTTAGTCTTCACAGTGAGCTTACAATGTAGAATCATGATTGTCTGTTTAGGCAAAAGGAAGATGAGCCTAAGAGTGGAAGAAGAGTGAGCTGTCCCAGTGACACAGCTAATAGGAAGACACTGGGCCCCGAGTCCAGGCTTTTGGGTCTCTTTGTGTCTATGTCTTTATGGACTGAAGCAGCGAGTGAGTCAAAGATGTGTGTTCTGGTTCTAACATAGAGCAGGACATTCTAGTCTTTGGGTCCAGGTGTCTCATATATATAGCAAGGCTAAAAAATGGTGCCTGCTGAAGAATGGATTAAAAACTATGTTGTCTTTTTACACAATGGAATACTTCTCAGCCATAAAGAAGGATAAACTGGAGACTTGTAGGTAAATGGCTGCAACTTGAGATCATATTCATAAATGAAATAAAGATATATAAACATCATAATGTCTCCTTAGTGTGAGAAGTTGAAAGAGTAAGGTCCAAAATGTACAATACATATTATAAAATGAGAAAACATATTATAAATAGGAAATAGTTAAAATAATTTTATTACTCATTTCTGTTTATTGAAAATAATGGTTTGTTCTAATGTTGTTTGGACAGTTAAATGCTGATATTTTGTACTCTAAGTAACTAATTTAAAGACAATTACATGTCAACCATTGTTACCCTCTTACTGTTATCTCATTTTGAAATTTTATCCTCTTTAAAATGAAAAAATGGTGCCCATACAGTAAAAAGAACATAAACTGGAGCGCTGTTTTGAGAAGATCCTATCTAACATTAAGGCTTGGCAATTGTGAGGGATTACTGTTATGATTTTCATTATTTGTTTTCCTGGACTTTAGTTTTCTTTTTTCTTTTCTTTTTTTTTTTTTTTTTAAAGTTACAAGTTTTCTTTTTCTTTTTTTAATATTTATTTATTTATTTATTTATTTATTTTGTGTGTGTGTGGCCAGCTCAGCCC
>NDGM011185017.1:0-18201 GCA_002564305.1 Octomys mimax | reverse complement strand
AGAGAGAGAGAGAGAGAGAGAGAGAGAGAGAGAGAGAGAGAGAGAGAGAAAGAGAGAAAATGAAACAGGCCTGAAGATATATGGAACAGACTAGAAAATGCAGAAATAACTCCAAATGCACTCAGTCACCTGATCTTTGAAAGTGGCCAAACATTCACTGGAAGAAAGATATCCTCTAAGAAATGATGCTGGAAAGACTGGCTTTCCACAGTATAAAGACCAAAACTTGACCCACGTCTATCACCATGCACTAAACAAAAGTCAGAATGGATTAAAGATCTAATGACTAAATCAGAGACATTAAATCTGCTGGAAGATAGAATAGGTAGAACTCTGGAAGACATAGGTATAGGCAAAGACTTCATGAAAAAAACAAACCTAATCACACAGGAATTTCATACCAACAACTGGCATCTCATTTTATTAAAAAGCTTTGCATAACAAAATAAATCAAGAGTGAAAAGATAACTCACAGAATAGGAGAAAAATTATATCAGCTATTCTTCAGCTATTAGTCAAAGGACTAATATCTAGAACATATGAAGAACTGGAAAATATTACACCCTCAAAATTCAAAGACCTAATCCCAAAAATGGGCATCTGAAATGAATAGACAAATTCTTAGAAGAAGTAAAAATAAAAAGTTCACCTTCTCTTTCCAGACAACACTGTACATCACTGTTTTGAACTGATGAGCTAGTAGTTCTACTAGTAAGAAGAGTAATCAAAAATAAGGTTTCTTTACTATTAGATTATGTTTGTACCTGTGTATTCTGTTTGTCTTCCTTTTTACTTTCAATATATCTTGTTTATTAAAGTTGAGTCCTACATTTGTGCATTAAATCTCTTTTGCTGTTGTTGAACTCAGACTTTCCTCTTGTAATTATCATATTCTCTTTAATATGAATTCTTCCATTTGTACTAAATAATTATGCAGTGTGCCTCACTGAACACCTTCCTTTCTCATGCACAGTGCTTTTATCTTTTCTTCTCTTCCAGATTTTCTCTTTTCTTAACTCTTTTTGCATAAAGAGAATTTCCAGGGAATATTGCTGGTTCTTGTGATCTCCCACTTGTTCTCCCGTTTCCTCTTGGGCTTCCTCAGGAGGTTTTGTCCTCATCCTGGCACTGAAACTGCACTTACAGCCTCACCAGTGAATGGTGGTGTTTATTTTCCAGTGATCTTCTTCTCATGCTTCTTTTTCATATTATTTCATGTTGGGCAAAAGCCTTTGTTGGTTCTGCCAACTTAATATCTTCCTTAAACTCTAGGTGCTTCTATTCAGCCAGCTACCCAACATTGTTATTTGAAAACCAATACACAGCTTAAACATAATATGATCAGGACAGAATTCCAAACTTTTACTTGGATAATGGAAGCCACTATTACTTGCCCAGAATCCAAAAACCTAGGAGTCATTTTTATTTTCTTTCTTACTAAATATCCACATCCAAACTTAAAAACTTATTTTTGTGACTTTTACTTTCAAAACATCCCATTAGTCCAAACATCTCCCAGTGTCTCTTGTGCTATCTTAGCTCAAATCACACAGAATTTTCTCCTTGGCCTCACCTCTCAGACCTCCAATTCATTCAGCAAACAATTATGTGGCACCTACAGTGATCCTGGCACTCTTTGTAGCCATAAACAAGCCAAATCCATGCCTGTGGGAACTTCTTTTTCAGGGAGCTTCCTTTTTATTAGCTTCCTTGATTTTCTTTTATTTTATTCTCTGTCTCTAGTCCATTTTCCATACAATAGGTAGAATATCTTCTTTAAAAAAATAAAAATCTAAATAAAGTCAATTTATATCATTATTGAAAGCCCTTTAGTGGCCTCTCTGTCCTCCCCCTTGCTGCTTTTCTTGGTTCACTTCACATCAGCCACACAGAAACACACCAAGCCCATTCTGCTTCCTTGGTGTTGCATGTGCTGATCTCCTTTGCTTAGGAGGTTCTTCTCAATGCTCTGTGTCCCTTGTACCTTCACTTCATTTAGACTTTCAAATATCACCCAAGAGTTTCCCTCATTGTTTTCTCTTAATACTACAGCAGTTATCACTCTCTAGTTCCTGATCTTCACTTACAGTAGTCTTCTATTATCCATGGACCATATATTACAAGGTCTCTAGTGTATGGAAAAAGAAGACAGCATAAAACTGTATAAATACTACATTTTTCCTATATATACATACTTATGATAAAGTCTAATTTATAAATTGGGGCAAGTAAAATATTAACAACAATAATAAAATATAGTAATTACATTAATATAATGGAAATTACAAATCATTTTGATCTTTCTGAACCTCAATTTCTCTGTGTGTTAAGGTCTCATCTCCTCTTTTCTTTTTCTCATACATAAGCATCCCATTTCTAAAACTCAAATTCTGTAAGTGTATAGTCTTTGCCCTAGAGACCAAACCTGCCATGTGCTATTTGACCCAAACAGGACTAACGACAACTTTTTCTAGGACTTCTGAGAGATAGTCAAGGTACTATTCTTGCCTCTATATCCTGTCAAGACTGAGATTCCAAGCCAGAAAGGGAGTCATATCATGCACATCCCCACAAACATTTCAGTCAAGAGCCTCTCCAAGTTGCCTACTGAAGGGAAGAAGCCAGATTGTGAAATATTGCAGGGAAAGAGAATCAATGCTACTTTGATCAGATAGTTCATTACATTTGCTTCAGATCTTGATGCATACTCATTAGGTCTGCAACCACTTATGCTATGTTAGGCAAAAGTCCTAGTGGAAAAAAATAGCATGTGTGCATGACTCCATCTGTGTGAGCCACTGCCAGAAACATTTATGAATCACTTGTCTTCTGATAGACAATTTGCTTTCTTAGTTTGCAATCATATTTCCCACAGATGTTGCCTTTGAATTCCATTGTCCTATTTAGTTTTTGAACATATTATGATACGGGCAAATCTCACCTACCATCTACACTGACAGTCACTTGCCCACATTGAATAAAAAGATATTTTGGGGAGACCAAGGAGGCTGGAATCTAGGCTCAGGGACAGAGACTTCTCTACAAGTTTCAAGTTTGGTATTTTTCTCAATGCTGGCATCAAGGATGTTTACTTTCAGATTATGCAAAGTCTCAGCTTGGGTTTTGGAAAAACTGAGCTAAAAATCTTTGTCTGAAATTAGTTTCTTGCTAATTCCTGAGGACATCTTGCTTTTGTTACAACATAACTGTTGTCATGTGGTCTGTCCTGAATAATGAAGATGTCATTCACAGTGCAGAACTTTTATCTACTGTAGCTTTTATCATTTGGCAATTTATATCCTGCCATTCATTAAATCTACTTTTAGCTATATTATCTGGACCTCAGATGTTACTGAGAAATGTTGGAAGGTAAGTACATTTTCTTCTCAGTGCATTTGGAAGATAATATACTTGAGTTACAGAAATGTATTTATTGTCTTCCATTCTGGGGGTGCTTTGCTATCCTCCTGCTATTCTTAATTGTTCATAGACTTCAGTTATATTTTCCTTCTTTTTTCTTTTAGAGATAAAATATTATAAAAATTCAAAGCCAAATTGTATTCATTTATTAATACCACATCTAACTATGTAAGTGGAGTGTCTAATTTCAGATACATAAGCTTGAAGTCAAATGAAAATTTTAATTTCCTTTCTAAAGTAGCTGGTGAAAATCCATTGTGAGGTTATGAGAAAAAAGCTTATCTTGTAATTGCAGCCAAGATTTAAGTCATTATTTAAGAAATGAAGCATTTGGCAACACAAAGATAGTTGTCATTAAAAGGGAAGCCCAACATACTACCCGTAAGCTGAGAAAAACAACTTAGCCATCATTGTTACTTAAGGAGAATTCCAAAGAGATATCAAAAATTAGAACAAGCAGCTTTACTCAAATATTAGCATATATATGTTTATCTAAGAAATACATATCATTAATAAACATGATTTGCATACACATGCAGAGAGAGAGTGAGACAGAGAGAGAATTCTTGGTTAGGGTTTACTATTCAGCTAATTTATGTTCTTGCAATGCATACAATCAAGAGGAAGTCAATAAAACTTTACTACAGTAGTAATAAAGATGCAAAAGTTGTTGGTCTCTTACTATATTATCAGCAGGTAGAAATCTCACACCTAGTGAAATCATTACCAATTTAGATGGTCTTCTTGTAAAATATTCACCTTTGGAAAAAAATGGAAGATCACTAAAGTCATCCTGGCTTAGCTTACTTAAATCTGGAATGAGGAGAGAACCAGAGATTTTCATAGGTAAATGCTTAGCAGCTTTATTTATTTATATTTTTGAGGATACAGGAAAAAATACAATGTTCTTATTGTCAACTCTTCTCAAATAGTTCCTCCTGATCCTCCATTTCTCAGTGGTTATTATCAGTCACTGTCCAAAATGGCTCAAGCTGTCTCTTTTCTTAGCTACTCACAGTACCCTATTATTTCATTCTTTTCTTGGTAAGTGAGAAAAATCAAAGGACATACCTGAAAGATGCTCTCAAGCAGATTTCTTATTCTAATGTGTTGTGTCAAAAATACAATTTTGCCTTCATTATCACACTGCTTCTAACATGTCATGTCATGCACTTGTATTTGGGTACACTTTTTTCACCTTGGGGGATGGTAAAGGAAGAGATGCACATTGAGTTTAGGCCGGAAGGAAAGACTGATAAAGCAGTGTTTTTAAGGTTGTGGTCAGGGCCAGTGGAAAACAGTAGGGTTGGTGAAGTATGAAAATCTAATGGATGTCTCAATCCCATCTGTGGGGCTTTCCAATGACCATAGCCACATGAGAGTGGAGTGTGTTTCATGATGCATGTCAGACTGTGGAGAACAATGTGGGTGGCAAAGATTAATGTGCATCTCTGAGTAGGCAAATAGAGGACTTTTCTTTTTGTTTTTTTCTTTCGTCGCATTTTTAGATTGCTTTCTTTCCCTGTCAGTTGGTCTCCTTAGCAGTCCAAAACAATTAGTAGTCTAATTGTTTAAATGAATTGGAACTGACACTCCACAAAAGGATCAAGAATTCTAGTGTATTTGCTTCCAATCCATGGTCTTAATAAATCTACACAGAACACAGAAAAGTAAATCTGCTCAACTACTACTCTTTCTTTGTGGACCCAAATACAGCTTAAATAAATATGGAATTATGTGTTGTGAATTTTCCATATATAGGTATAGAAAGCTCAACATAATAATTTTTTAAAGTTTCCCTAGTTTTGGTTTACTTAGATTATACCTTTCTGTTTTCTACTTATATCTTGTTACCTATTATCTCTTCCTCTATACTTTCTCTTTTTATATCCTTTTACATGATACCCAATGTTTTTTTCTAAAGCAGAGGAACTAAGCTGAGATCTAAGTATTTCCTTCATGACCTTTCAAGGTAGAGAGATTTAAGGTAGTTTCTTAGGATTGTGAAAGTTCTTCACTAAGGGAGGGAAATATTTTAAGGATGAACTTCCTATATAGTAACTGCCTTCTAAGTTCTCCACCTAATGACAGATACTGGAAACCTCCTTTGATTCCTAGAATACATAGATGTCTCTCAAGTTGGTCAATGTCTCATAAGTCCTTATACTATCTCCTCAGAATAATAATAGTAGCATTCCTTCAGGTTTCATCTAAGTGCCATCCCCCCACCAGTGAATTATTGTCTAATTTCCAAGAGTAGGATAAATGTTGTAAAACTTACTATATTATCATCTTCTATATCTGTCTTGACCTTTAGTTAATAATAAGCTTAAGAAAAGCAGTACAGCAAGTTTCCTTTTCTCCTCCATTTTTATGAACACTAAACAGGCAGTACACATCGTTATGTGTTTGCTAGGTGGATACTGATTCTAATACAACCAAAGACCAACCTGGCCACAACTAGGGTGTTTAAAATCACAATTTGGATCAGTGACATTAGACCACCCTACCTTGTCAGGATTTTTAGTGATTTTTTTTTAAACATGACTTTGTTTATTTGATTGGTTAAGGCAGATCTAAAAATAGAATTTTGCAGATGGGAGAGGTGGTATATGCATGTGATCCTAACATTCTGGTAAGCTGAAGTAGAAGAATTATAAGCTCAAACTTAACCTGGGCAATTTATAACCTTATTGAGAACTTGTCTCAAAAAATTAAAAGGGTCTGGAACTGTAGTTCAATGTGAAGGTCCTATATTCAAGAACCAATACTGCAAACACAAACAAACAGCAAAGGAAACAAAATCAGTAGAATTTTTGCATTTAGTGGGAAGCCCAGTGATAAAGCAATTTTAATGTAATTTCCCCCAAACTCCAAAATATTTACAAATATTTTAACTATTGCATTTTTAAGTATTTATTTTGGAATGAGGATGTGAATTTAATGTTCTTTTGGTGGTCCCTTTCATGATCTCTTTCTTGCCTTATTTTTACTAAATGAAACTTATATGAACTGAACTGGAAACTTTAGCATTCTCTTCATTCTTGTTAGATTCTTATTAGAACAATATGGAATGAATGCTGGACTTGGATTTATATGCCCCTAATTCCAATTCCCAGGCAAACATGTTTTCTCATCTGTAAAACAAAAATAATAACATTAATTGCATAGAATTACTGTGAACATTAAATGAGGTGATCCATATTAAACATTTAGTTCAGGGTCTGGCAAACAGTAATTGCCCATTACATGAAAATGATAATGCTGTTGGTGGTGAGGAGCATAATGGTGATGGATGTGACACTAAATTACTCAATGCAAAAAAAAATTAAAATAAAATAAATTACTCAATGTATCTGAATATTTGCTACTTTATATTATAGCATTAGAAGGTTCATGTAAACAACAGAAAAATTATAGGAAAGCACTTTGCAAACTATTTAATTCTTTGCAAATTACTTAATGTACCACATTAGATTTGTAATAGTCATTGTGGTTATGTGATATATCACTGGACAATATATGAGGAAGGATCTGAAGCACAGATAGGAAATCCAATCTAACACAATTATAGAATAAATTTGTAGGTTTGCTGACTTCTGTTGCAGAAAAATAATTTTTAGGAGGAATCAATAAGAGGCATAGAGTTATTTATTAAGCAGAAATTTAAAAGTACACACTCAGTAAATAGAGCATGACCAAGCAAGAGAGAGTAGAACACTATTTTCTGGAACTAGAAGCATTTATACTCCTTTTGATGTGGTGGAAACACCAGAAAAGAGTTGTCTACCTCCAGAAGGGTACTGGCCTATGTTACAGGCAGGAGCACTTGTTTTTTTCAGATGGATAATTTAAGCATTCTTTGAACTCTTTCAACCTGTTCTGGTATCTTAGGATAAGGTTCCTGCTCTTCACTTTCTCAGTCAAGCCAATTGATGCATTTTCAATATCCTGAAGGAATTTTGGTGTGATGGGTCTGGTAAGAACAGAATCTAAATTAACTAGCAAGTGCCAATAAAGAGCACCTTGGGTAACTGTTAGGCTATGGTCTTAGTAAGAATTGCTGAATTATTATGGCGGTCATTTAATATGACTGAAGTCCTTAAAACAAAAGCTCATCTTCCCAGAGAACACCTCCCCACTTCTTCTGCAACTCAGCCCAGGATGCAGTTTCCTTTCATCTTTCCTGCCACCTCAGGGAAGGCCCCAATCAGATCCTCAGAACTATCTAAACTTCCCCTTCAAGCCCCACCCCTGGCAAAAGCCATAAAAGCCTCAGCCTCCTTTTGTTCCAATCCAGAGAATTCCTTATCTTCCCAAATTCTCTCTGTGTCCTCTAAGATAATGAAGTCCCTTTTCCTTTATAGTAAAGCCCTTTCCCTTTTCCTTCTGCGTGTTTCTCTGCTGCGACACAGTTAAAACCTATCAGTAACTTTGAGTCTGTGGAACTAGTGTTTTCAAAAGTATAATTTTTAGTTATGATTTCCTTGCCTCCTTTCTACCTATCTTTTATTTCTTTTTAACCTATTTCAAGCAGAGATGAGTATGAATACAGTACATGGATTTACACCTAATCTGAGCAGCACTCAGTTTTGTTCTGAACATACTGTATTTCCCTTTTTTCTGCTTCTTTGTGTTGGGAGTTGAGTATTATTACTGAGCATGAAATTTTAAAGCACACTTCAGAAAGTTGATTTTTCTAAACTTAGAGTATTAATTTCAAAAGTTAAAAAATTTCATTTCTCATTTCATAGGCTCTTTTACCTACTGTGCCACAAATATCAAAAGTGGTAGATTTAATTTTGGTCCACAAAATGTACTCCTGCACTAGATGAGGTTAGATTGGCATAAACATGCAAGTCACTACTTCTGGTTTTGTTTTGTTTGCAAAAAACAAAAGACTTTTGGTTGTGCTTATTCTTATCACAAATAGCATGAATTTCCAGATTCCCAGCTGTGTTCATGTCCCTTGTATGAGTTCACTAAATATTCTGCTGGCATTTTCCTTCAAAGATACTTTTGGTAATGAACCTTCATATTTTCTAGGGTTCAAACCACAGCTAAATCCATGTAATTCCACTGAAGAAAGATATTTTAGAGAAGTTGAAATTGTGGAATAATTATGTAAATAATCTCAGGCTTTCAACTTCAGTCTTTGAAGGATTTCTAGCTTCATATTATCCAGCAGATGCCTTCTGAAAACTTCTCTACTAATCAGTCACAAAAAATTACTAGCTCTAGACTAGCTCAAAAAGGTGCTTTGAGACTATGAGTTAACATCCTTTGCCAACAAAACAATAGATGTCACTTAGTAGCAAGTGCCTCTCACGTATCAGTGTTATACTTGCTATATTTTTCTCATCTTTTTAATTACTTTTTGGTTAACACGGAAACACTTGACAGTAATCAATATAATCAGTACTGGCAAAACACAAATATTAATGCCTTTTAATCTGCTAGGCATTAAAAATTGTTTAACATTCTATAGGGATTTAAATTTTAGAATATCCATGGTTGGAAAATAGAAGTTCCATTTTATGTCTAAAGTATGTGATATTCAGACAGATAGTGATGTTAAGCTTAACTTCCTCTGTTATAGGTTATCATTAAGCTTCTCTTCTGGATGTTTAACAACTAAAGTTTGTAGAAAAAAATTAGACAGATAGATGGGCTAAAAAGATAACCAATATTGTGGCCCTAACACTTCAAGTTCAGTGAGGACTCAGGACGTAAGAGAACCTCTGCTGTGATGTCCTGTAACTAAGTGGTGTCCCAAATTTTCTGATCAAGGAGATTATGGGGCCACAGAGAAAAGTGATCAGTGATGTGTAGTGTGACTAAGGAGAGTCACCTAGAGGAAAAAAGTCTCTCAGGTTTTTACAGAGAGCAAAGTGGTCTAGCAATGGCCGTGATTCATCCAGATGGCTTACACTGGCAAAAGATCCTCAAGATGATTTCCATGGTCCAGGGTAAATACCATGGGGATTTTACTGACCTTATCAGATAGCACAAGTTGCATTTTTAGTTATATAGGTCTTGCTTTAACTTGGTCTTAACCATCCAGCAGAAAAGTGTAATCATGAGTTATAAAAAGTAAAGCATACATTTCTATGCTGAGCTGTAAAAAGCTCAAGTCAATAACTTTGGGTAATTGCCAGTTCTGCTGATAACTCACTACTATTATGGACTATTGGACTATTTGGGTTATTTTGCTCAATTCAAGTACCTACAATATTTGCACTTGCATGAAGTATGAAAAGGTCCTTTAAAGACTTCTCCAAATACAGCCTCTCTAACAGCAATAGAACACCCATCTCTGATGAAACAAAGCAAAAGGGGATATAAATAAAGGACAGTTTTGTTGTGAAAAAATATGTATATACACGACAGTTAGGATAGATACAGAGTTACTTTCTCTTAGTTCAATGAGAAGAAAGGTTTGTATTAATATTGTTTAGCCGAGATCATGCCTGCAACTTGTCCTCTGAATAACTACTATGAAGACAAAAATATGCAATGCATTAATTATTGTAACTGTCCTATTAACCTGTTTTGAAACTATTTAATTGATACTTTATCTTTTTTCTATTAAAATGAATAAGAAATTTAAAAAGCCAAAAATATAAATAAAGAGATAAATAAAACATCTGAATCTAGGAAAAAATGTTCTGAGAGCCTGGAATAGTTTTACTTAGTTCTACAGATGAATGGTGCAGCAAATTTTAAGAATTTTTATTCTAATTAATGATGGTAATAGGAATGGCATTTGTGTTCACGGTGATAGAAGAAACCACAAAATCATGCATTGTGTGGACATGTGGAAGTGTGTGTCCTGACCTTAGCACATGTTTCACATTCTCAACTCTAGCTTCCTTCTAGCTTCCTTCTAGCTTCTGTATTGTTTAGCAATAAGCCTAGGGCAAAACAATGCCTGTGTTACAAAATGCGAGTGGAGTAAAATCATAATGCTACAAAGTCTAACTAATATTTGTTTGGTACACAGAGAAATGGGTTGTTTATACAGTCTAAATTTCCTAGACACTCTCATATCTACCAAAAGTGACAACTTTTGATGGTGGTTTCTGGAATCCAGGTTAGCAGCGTGGCAGGAAGGTCCAGAGACTGGCACTTTCTTGCCTTAATGCTAGGATAATGATAATTATACCTATTACAAAACTTACTAGAATAAACACAGAAAACAAAATAAACGCTTTTGAGATGCAAAATGACAAGATACAGAAGCAGAATGTAATGTCAGACCTCCAGTCCACACAGATCAAATCCAAGAGGCATTGATATAGAGGACAATAGAAGACACACACATAACATTTCTGTAATGATATCCACCAAAGAAAAGAAACAAATTCATGAGGCTATGTAGGAAATCATATCAGAAAGACTTTCTTAAGTAAAAAGTGAAAAGTCAGCATTCATAAAGAAAATGCTCAGCTCAGCTAATCTAGAATAGAGAACCAGCCAAATAGCTCAGTATTAAAGCACCTGCAAGCACGTAAGGGGGCCAGGGGTTTGAACCTCAGGCCTGCTGTGCCGGCTTCACCTGTGGGGTGAGCTGAGATGGCAACTGAGCCTGCATGTGGTGGCGCATGCCTGTAATCCAAGCTCTTGGGAGGCTGTAAACAGGTGGATCACTAGGAGTCTGATCTTGTAGTGAGACCCTGAACACCCTGTAGACCCTTCCCTAAAATACAAAAAACAAAAAAAATCTAGAATAGAGATAAAAAAATAGATGATAATAGGAGGAGGATAGAAATCATGAATGATCACTATAGAAAAGAAATAAAGAACATGAAATAGATTAAAACAGATATCTAAGATATTAAAAATTCCACTGATTGAATGAGACTAAAGACAGACTTTTGACATTGAAGACAGAAATTCAGCTAGTGATCATGAGAGGAAAGATCTCTTGAAAATAAAAAGCCAGGAAATAATTTAACAGCTGCAAGATGGGAAAAACAATGTAAGAAAAATGTTATTTATTTATTTCTGGATGTTAAAATTTTTTCTTTTTTATTCCCTTTTTTCTTTTTAATTACTTATAGCATTTTGCTGTTTTTGTTTTGCTTTTTAAACTAATTTTGCAAGTTTATATCTAGTAATCTAAACAACTAATTTGAAGTTATCATCATGCACTATAGCAACCATTGTTGAATTCCTATTACTTTGTTCAGTGAAATTTTATATTGTTTTTATTGCTTAGTTTTTACTATTTTGTATTCTTTAAAAACAAACAAACAAACAAATAAGTAAATAAATCTACTGGAAAAGAGAATAAGTAAAACACTTAAAGTTGTATGAGT
The DNA here is from genome assembly GCA_002564305.1 of Octomys mimax. NCBI lineage: Eukaryota > Metazoa > Chordata > Mammalia > Rodentia > Octodontidae > Octomys > Octomys mimax. Next base: position 6,460 of record NDGM011185017.1, on the reverse strand, counting down.
AGGCAAAGACTTTATGAACAAACACATACCACAGAGAAAATACTACACAGAACGAACAACTGGAATCTCATCTTTTAAAATACCTTTTGCATAGTAAAATAGATAATTCACAGAACAAGGAGACAACCCACAGATTGGGGAGAAAATTTCACCAGCTATTCCTGAAAGTATGAATATACGAAGTACATAAAGAACTCAAAACATTAAGACCCTCTAAATTTATTTATTTTTTCTTGATCTTTTGATTTTATTGTTTTTAAATTTTTTTAAAGAAAGCACAATAATAATTTACAAGACATTAGAAATGATACACATTTAGAAGAACAAGATGAGAGATATTCAACCATGGTGTTTGTATTGCACATTGCTGTCTTGGATGTAGTTGCTCAGATTGAAGATATTAGGATATAGAGTTAGTCAAAGCAAAAATTTTAAACATTAACTGCTATTTTCAAAAACCTTCTGAAAATTAGTAATACAATCATCTCAGCTAATATATATATGTATATATATATATATATATATATATATATATATGTTAGCATAATTTTTCCCCTTCTTTTTTTCCAATCTTTTCTCCTTTCCCTCATCCTCATTGTTTGTTCCATATATTCAGTTTCTTTCCATTCTACTACATATGTTATGCCTTTCAGGTTTTGTTTGTATTTTCAATTTGTTGCACTAGGGAGACAATATGATATTTATACATGGCTTATTTCACTTACCAGTATAGGCTCTAGGCTCATCCATTTACCTATAAAGGCCTCAAGTTTGTCTTTTATAGATGAGTAATACTCCATTGTGTAAAAGTACCACTTTTTTTTACTCATTCCTCAGGTGATGGACATTTTGGTCATTTCCAAGATCTAGCTATGACAAATTGTGCTGTTATAAACATGGGTGCACATATACTGCTGTGCTATGATGTTTTCAGTTTCTTTGTTAAAATATCCAGAAGGGAAATAGATAGATTGAATGGAACCACCAGCCCTAGTTTTTGAGGAGTCTTCACACTGATTTCCACAGTGTTTACAGCAGTCTACATTCCCACCAACAGTGGAGAAGAGTTCCTTTCCCCCCACAGCCTCTCCAACATTTGTTATTGTTGACTTATTTATGGCAGTCATTATTTCTGGGGTGAGATCGTATCTCAGTGTTGTTTTAATTTGCATTTCTCAAATGACCAGTGATGTGGAATGTTTTTTTCATACTTTATTTGCCATTTGTATTTCTTCCTGTGAGATGTCTGTATTCATTTAGGATGCCTGTTTTTTGGATTGGGTCTTTGAATTTTAGGGACCTGATTATTTTTAGTTCTTTATATATTCTAAATAGAAGTCCATTGTCTGAATAATTGATGATTATTTTCCCCCCAATTTGTAATCTGTCTCTTCACTCTGTTGGTGATTTCCTTAGATGTGCAGAAAATTCTCTGTAAGATGAGATCCCCGCTATTGATTCTTTGAAGTACTTCCTGTGCACTTTGGTTTTTGTTCATGAATTCTGCCTACTCCTATGTCTTTAAGATTTCTTTTCCAGTAGATTTAGTGTTTCTCTTTTAATATTTAGATCTTTAATACATTTTGAATATAGTTTAGTTCCCTGAGATAGACCTGAGTCTAGTTTTAGATTTTGGCATGTGGAGAGCCAATTTTTCCAGCACCATTTATTAAAGAGGTTATCTTTCTTCCAGTGAATGTGTTTGGCCCCTTTGTCAAAGACAAGTTGACTAAATGTGTTTGCAGTTGTATCTGCATCTTTTAATATGTTTCATTGTTTCTCAGGCCTGTTTCTTTGCCAGTATCATGCTGATTTTATCTAACAGTAGCTTTGTAGTATAATTTCTAGTCAGGGATTTTAATGCATCCTGTCTTGCTTTTGTTGTCCAGGATTGCCTTTGCTATTCTAGATCTTTTCTGGTTCCAAATAAATTTTAGGAATGTTGTCTTAGATCTTTGAGGTATGTTGATGGTATTTTGATAACTATTGTTTTAAATCTGTATAACCATTTTAAGACTATGGACATTTTCACAATGTTGCTTCTTCCTATCCAAGAGGAAAGAAAATCTTTCCATTTTCTGAAATTCTCTTTGATCTCCTTTTTTTCAGAATATTATAATTTTCATTATATAGCTCTTCTACTTCCTTTGTTAGATTAGTTCTTAATTCATTGTTTGGATGCTATTATGAAGGACGATATTTCTCTAATTTCTCTCTCAGTGAGTTTGTTATCTGTGTAGAAGAATGCTATTGAGTTTGGTGTGTTGACTTTATATCTTGCTATGCTACTGAATTTGTTTATTAATTGTAGGATCTTTCTGATGGAGTTTTATGGGTATTCCACGTAGGGTATCATATGTCTGCAAATAATGATAGTTTAACTTCTTCTGTACCTATTCATATTCCTTTTATTTTCTCTCTTGCCTAATGGCTCTAGCTAGTGATTCCAGAACTATATTGAATAGGAGTGGTGGTAGAGGATGTCCTTATCTTGTACCTCATTGAGAGTGAAAGCTTTCAGTTTTTCTTCATTTAGAATGATGTTGGCTGTTGGTTTGTTATAGATGGCTTTTATCAATTTGAAGTAGAGGCCATCTATTCAGATTTTCTGTAGGCCAGTGATCATGGATGAGTTTTGAACTTTTCAAAGGCTTTTTCTGCATCAATTGTGATGTTCATGCTGCTTTTGGTTTTGGATTTATTGACATAGAGTATTACTTTTTTTTTTTCTTTTTGCGGAACCGGGGATTGAACTCAGGCCCTTGAGCTTGCCAGGCAAGCATTTATTCTACTGAGCTAACTTCTGGTCCACATAGATTATTACTTTTATAGATGTGCATATATTGAGTTGTCCTTGCATCCCTGGGATGAATCCTACCTGATTATGCTGTATAATCTTCATGATGACTTGTTGGATTCTATTTGCTAGGATTTTGTTGAGAATTTTTGCATCTGTGTTTATGAGAGAGACTGGCCTGTAGTTCTCTTTTTTGGTTGCATCTTTCCCTGGTTTTATTATCAGTATAATACTTGCCTGCATGAATGATATTTGGAGTATCTTTCCCTTTCAATTTCATTGAAGAGTCTGAAGAATATTGGGATAACATCTTCTCTGAATTTCTTGTAGAATTCAGCTGTATATCTATAAGGACCTGGGATTTTCTTTGTTGGCACATTTTTTATTACATTTTCAATTTCACTGAATGACATTGGGTTATTCAGATTTTATATATATTCTTGATTCAGTTTTGGTAATTTGTACCTGTCCAGAAATCTGTCTTTCTTATGTGTCTTCGATTCTGTGACAGCAAAGATTTTCAAAATGTTTGCTAATTATCTTCTGAATTTCAACAGGATCTATAGTAATTTCTCCCTTTTCATTCCTTGTGGTCAAATTTGTGTTTTTCTCTCCTTTCTTCTTTCCTTTTATTTCTTTGGCTATTGGTTTATCAGTTTTATTTAATCTTTCAAAGAACCAGCTCTTTGATTCATTCATTCTATTTTCTTTGTCTCAATTGCATTAATTTCTGCTCTAATCTTCATAATTTCCTGGCTTGTTTGGCCTTTGGGTTTGGTTTGCTGTTCTTTTTCAAGAAGTTTGAAGTGCCACGTTAGGATATTTATTTATTCTCATTTTGTTTTCCTAATATATGAGTTCACCAGTATAAGTTTCCCTGATAACTGTATTCATTGCATCCCACAAATTCCATAAAATTGTGTTTGAATTTTCACTGGATTTTAGATATATTGTTTTAATTTTATCTGTAACCCCACTGGTTGCTGAGGAGGGTTTTATTTAATTTCCACATGTCTCTATGCGTTCTTTTGTAATTAATTTCCTGTTTCATTGCACTGTGCTCAGATAATATGCATGCAATTATTTCTGTTTTCTTGCATTTATTTAAGCATGATCTATGAACTAGTATATGGTCTATTGTAGAGAATGTTCCATGTGCAACTGAAAAGAATGTATATTCAGATGTTATTGGGTGGAACACTGTATATGTCCACTAAGTTCATTTGGTGAAAGGATTGATTCAGGTCTGCTAACTGTTCGCTAAATTTTTGTCTACTTAATCAATTATTTTAAGATAAGGAGGTATTAATGTCCCCTGTTAAGATTGTATTATTGGTTATTAGATTTTTCATGTCCTTTAAAAATTATCTCATATAGTTAGGTGCTCAGATATTTCATGCATACATATTTATGACTGTTGTCTCTTCATGTTGAAGTTTTCTCCTAACAAGTATGCAGTGACCTTCTTTATCTTGTCTGATCATTCTTGGTTTGAAGATCAGATTGTCTGAAAACAGAATAGCTACTCCTGATTTTTTCTCAGCTCCTGGAACATGTAGTATTATTTTCCATCCATTGCCATTCAGCCTATGAATTTTTTTTTGAGTTAAATGTGTTTCCTGTATACAGCATATTGTTGGAATTTGTTTTCTCATACAGTCAACCAATCTATTTCTTTTAATTGAGTACATTTACATTGGTGGTTATAATTGATATGTATTGACTGAGGCTTGTCATTTTATTTTTCTGCTATTGGTTCCCTATTTTTCCTGTTTCTACTTGTTTGTCTTATGTGGTGAGTTCTTTCAGTTGTTGTTCTTGAAATTGTGGTCACTTTGATCCTTTTCTACAATATCTTTTAGTATTCTGCACAGGGTTGGTTTGGTTGTCATGAATTTCTTTAGTTGTTCATTGTCATGGAAGTATTTTACTTCTCTATTAATTTTGAAAGTGACTTTGAAGGGTATATCAGTCTGGGTTGGAATTTGCTTTCTTTTGGGTCTTGGAATACTTCACTTCATGTTCTTCTTGACTTCATGGCTTATGTTGAGAAATCTGCTGTTATTATGATGAGTTTTCCCTTAAATGTGACTGTTTCTTTTCTCTAGCAGCTTTTAGTATATTTTACTTGTGCTAAATTTCTGGGATCTTTACTATTATATGTCTGGGTACAGATTTAATTGGATTGATAATATTTGGAGTTCTATATGTCTCAGTTACCTGTGTGTCATACTGTTTCCCCATATTTGGGAAGTTTTCTGCTTTTACTTCTACCCATATTTTTTATGTCATTTATGTTGTCTGCTTCTTTCTCATTGATACCTCTTAGTCTTATGTTGCTCATCCTTGCGTCATCTTGCCACTGTTAAATTACTATTTCCTGGATCCTTATTGTTTCTAAGAGATCTTTCCTTATCTCTTTACTAGCTGCAATGATGTCTTCAAGGTCTGAAAGTCTATCTTCACTATTATCCAAATTGTTTTTCCAACTTTTAATAGAGTTTTAAATCTGTATATCTCTTTGAATCTGTTTCATGCATTCTATTTCTTTCTTATATTGTTCACTCAAGGATTCTATAATTTTTCTATTCTCCCTTATTGTTTTTATCAATGTCTTCTTTAGAAACACTTAGTAATTCTTTCTTATAGTTATCATTTCTTTCTTTTTTACCTGGGGGACTATTTCTGATCTGATTTCCTCTATATTATTTTGCAGTTGTTTCTTTACTTGAGTTGCTATTATTTCAGAGATTTCAGATTTGTTACTTCCAATTTCTTCTATGCTGATGTTCCCTGGGTTTCTTCTGGGTGGACTCAGGGCCTGAGATTACATTTTTCTCCTTCTTTTTGTCACTTTGTATTTCAGAGAGAACTCTTTATTTTTATTTCTGTGATACCTTTTTGTGAAAATTTGACAGTAGCTAGCTGTATCTCTGCAACCTGAAGCTCTCTGTAAAGGACCTTTTATTTAGGTATCTCTCCTGTGTCAGAGATTCTTGTTTTGTGTGTGTTCCAATATTTTGCATTCTCCATTGATTGATAGTGAGATACTGGTTTCTATTTGACACTGTCCTCTGTTCCTCAGTGTAGGGCTTTGGTAAGGTTATTACTCAAGTGCCTCCTGATATTATTACCCAAGGTAGAACATGTGAGTAAGGCAGATATGGTATCCTATTTATAGAAGTACAGTTAGCAATTCTAATAACAGCTAGTGAAATTTAGAAATTGACAAACTTTTGTAAATTCGTTTTGTACTTTAGACCATAGTAGCAAACATTATAGTTATATAACAAAGCAGATCACAAAATGGGAATCTGTACTTAAATTTGTTCCCATAAGTTCTATCTCGGTACCTCTCATCAAGGATCTGAAGTCTCCCATTCAGAATAGTTCACCCAAGTTACCTTCTGCAATTTCCATGTCATGGGACCCTCCTCATAGACCTGGACCTCAGTCTGGACCCTGCGGGGACATGCAATGTGTCTCAGCTCACTGAGTTTAGGTCTACTGAACTTAAACTGCACTGGCCAAGCCTTCTGGCTCCTTTCTGATGGAGTCTATAAGAATAATTTATTTCATGGAAAAAAATCAAAGTTCAGTGAAAAGAAATCAAATGTTTAATTTCTTTCTTTCTTTCTTTCTTTCTTTCTTTCTTTCTTTCTT
>NDGM011185005.1:0-15918 GCA_002564305.1 Octomys mimax | reverse complement strand
ACACACACACACACACACACACACTAAATAAATGTAAAAAATAAAATTAAATTTAAAAAAAAAAGATCTAGCTGAGACAATTTGGACTGCTATAAGCATAGGTGCACATATATCACTGTGGTGTGCTGTTTTCAGTTCTTCTGGAAAAATACTAAGAAGAGGAATAGCTGGATGGTTTGGGAGCTCCAATCCTAGCTTCTCGAGCCACCTCCATCTACACTCTCACCAACAGTGAAGAAGGGTTCCATAAGACCCTGAAAGAGTAAATAAAATCTGAAAGATACAATAGATACTGTGAAAGGCAAAGAAACTGGTCACAAGGAAGGAAAAACTGTGGTGAGGAAAAGGAGAAAAGAAATAAGGAGGAGAAAAAGCATAGTTTGGATAACTGAACTGCTGATTTTTGCTGGGCTACTAAAAGGAGCAATAATGCTTATTTTTTCTTTCTCTCTCTTCCTTTTAATTTTTTGATATAATTTTGCATGCTTATGTTTTTGTAATCTGAACAACTAATTTGAAGACAATAATATGCAATATAACAACCATAGTTGTATTCTTAGCATTTTGTTTAGCAAAATTCTGCATTATTTTATATATATATATATATATATATATATATGTATAACTTCTTATATATATTTTCTCATTCTTTTTAAAAAAGAGCAAGTCATAAATCAAAGAAAACATAAGTCACTATTTTAGGCCAACAGGAGTAAAGAGACATTATTACTAAAGAAACACAGAATTTTGAATGGGATCTTTTGTTATAGAGTACACTATGGGATAAATGCTAAGCTTGAGTGAGATCTATGTTTGGAGGTAACACGTTAACGTTGCTATGGTGATTTTTGTAGTCAAGATGTGAGAAAGGGCTGCAGTCACATAAAAGCTCAACAGGCTGGAGAAACCACTTCCAGCACGGTTCACTCCTATGGGAGGAAGACCTCACTACCTCCTGCTGCAGCAGGAGACCTCAGTCCTGTGGCCTCCCACAGCACTGCTTGTGTGTCTTTGGGATGTGGCCACCACCTTCCCCAGAGCAAGGGATGCAATACAAGGATGAAGACAGAGGCTTTGTTCCACTAATGTCAGAAGATGCGATCTGTCACATTGACACATTCTCCTCATTAGAGTTGAATCACTAAGGATAGCCACCCTTTTGGAGAGGGGAATTAAGATCACTTTTTTCCCCCATTCTTTCAGTGGTAGGATAAAATTCAGGGATTCAGCTCATGCTAAACAAGTGCTACCACTGAGCCCTCCACCAACCCTTAAGATTAGCCTTTGAAAAGAAGAGTAACCGTACATGTGTGAACAAATAGTAAAGTAAACACAAGTTAAAAACCAGGAAGCATGCTTAGATGGTGATTGAGATTGGGTGTGGTGGTGTGCACTTGTAATCCTAGCGCTTGGGAGGCTGAAAATAGGAGATCACTACAAGTCCCATCTGTGGGGGGCTTGCAGGTTAGTTCAGTTGTTTAAAGCTCCTGTTTAGGCAAACTCAGTCAGGCACAGGGTACTGTGGTTTGATCCCCAGCTCCAACAAACCACAGGAGACCTGCCCTTAATGCAGCCTGAGCTAGCCATAAAGAAAAATCCTTCTCCAATTTTTGAGTTGGGGGTATAACTCAGTGGAACAAGTGCCTCCCTGGCAAGCACAAGGTCCTGAGTTTGATACCTGTTACCATCAAAAAATAAAAAAGAATAAGTCCCATCTGAGTAGTGAGACTCTGTATTACATACATTAAAAAAGCCACAACTTCTTAACAAATTCTCTCTCTCTCTCTCTTTCATATATATATATATATATATATATATATATATATATATATATATGTTGTGGTGGTTTAGATTATGTTTTTCTGATTTCTGTTTTTGTTTTGTTCTCCTTCATTGTTTGATGTTGGTTTTATATGAGTGAACATGGTTTGTAGCCTCTTTGTGGTTGTGGGATGCTAAAAAAAATGCTGAATTTTTCCCAAAATAGCTCATAGAGCACACCAGCTCATAGAACATGTTTAAGTAAATGCAAAAGAATCTAAATTTCCCCATGCACATTGTCAGACAATAGTGTAAATAGTGGAAATCAATGGCAAAAGAAACAGCAAGAGGGACTGGGGCAATATCTCAGCCTGGAAATCTCAAGGTCCTAAGTTTGATCCCAAGTATCAAAAAGAAAAAGACCTTCATAAATGCATGGAAATTAAATATCCCTCTCCTAAATAACCAGTGTGTTACAGACAAAATAAAATAAAATTGTAGATGGTTTCTACAATTAAACAGTAATGACAATACAACAAACTGGAACTTATAGGGCACAGTAAAATCATCCCTAACAGGGAAATTTATAGCAGTGAATAAGCACATCAGGAAAAAAAATTAGGCACAAGTAAGCAACTTAATGGCATACCTCAAACTTCAAAAACAGAACCGCAGTCTAAGGCAGGCTATGACAAACACTAATATGGGGAAGGAACTTATAAAAGTGAGAACAGAAATTAATGAATTGGAGACTAAAAGTACACAAAAAATCAATTAATCGAAGAGTTCACTTTTTGAAAGATTAAATAAAATCAACAAACCCTTAATCAACTTTATCACAAAAAGGAAAGAAAAGATTTAAATCCACCCAATGAGGAATGAAAATGATGAAATCGCAAGGTACTCTAGAAATGCAGAAGATCATTTATACCTACTTTGAGAAGTTTTATTCTAATAAATGGAAAGTGCAGAAGAAATGGACAGATTCCTAGGTACATATGAATTATCAAAGCTGAATCAAGAGGATATAAAAATTATTAATAAACCAATATCAATTCATGAAATCAGAGATGTGGTTAAACACCTAGCAAGCCAGAAAACTCCAGGCCCTGATGGATTCACTACTGAATTCCAGAAGAAATTTAAAAGTGGGATAATGCTACTACTTCTCAAAATTGTTGATGAAATTGAAAGGAAAGCAGTACTCCCACATTCATTCCCGGAATCAATTACTCTGATAACCTTGAAGAAAGACCTAGCTAAGAAAGAGAATCATAGGCCAGTCTCCTTAATGAACATAGATGCAAAAATCCTTAATAAGATACAAGCAAACATGACTCAGAAAATCATAAAGAGGATTATATACCATGAGAAAGTTGGAATCATCCCAGGAGTGCTAGAACAAAGGTCATATGATCATTTCAGTAGATTCAGAAAAAGCTTTTGACAAAGCTTTCACCCATTCATGATGGAAAACCTGAAGAAAATTGGAGTAGATTATTTTCATCTAAATCTGATAAAAGCTATCTATGGCAAACCAACAGTCAACATCATACAAAATAGACAAAATCTGAAAGCTTTCTCTTTAAAATCAGGACCAAAACAAGGACACCCACTGTCTACTTTTATGCAACATAGTCTTGAAAAGTTTAGGTAGTTCAATTGGACAAGAGAAAAAATAATAAATGAAATAATCATAGGTAAGGAAGAAATTAAATCACCATTATTTGCAGATGACATGATACTCTACACAGAACTCTCCCAAAACTCCACTAAAAATTTGCTAGATTTAATAAACAAACTCAGTAGCATAGTTGGATACAAAGTCAACACTCAAAAATTATTATCTTTCATTTACACATAATAACAAACTCTCTAAAAGAGAAATTAGGGAAAAACACCTTTTACAATAATATCCAGAAAAATAAAATACCTAGAATTCAATCTAATGAAGAGGTCTAAATGACCTCTTATTGAAATCTACAGTACTCTTAAAAAAAAAAAAAGAATTAGAGTGTAAGTCAGAAAATAGGAAGATATCCTTTGCCCTTGAGTAGGAAGGATCAATATAGTGAAAAAGACCATACTTCAAATATCATTATGCAGATTTCATGAAATTCTAGTCAAAATACCAACAGCATATCTCACAAACTTAGACAAAATTATTTATACGTAAAATATAGAAAATGCTTTCCTTCCCATGGAATTCATTTTGTACTTTTATTCCTTAAATTGAATCATCCAAACTTAAAGCCTAATTTTCTTACGCTACTTTTGAAAGAATAAGTAGTAATGAAAAATAAATACTTAAACTTCTTCCTTCTTAGCATGGATAATGGTAAAGAAAATGTCTATGGGGCTGGGATCACGTTCACCATGGCCTACCTCTCCTGTTTATCAGATAAGAAGTGCTCTATAGCAATCCTCTATTTCCCTCATGCCCAGCTTTCAATCACAATCTCAATGAAATGTCTTTATTTCATTTTTTATAATACTTGGGTTTCTCTTTAGATTTTTTAAAGTTTCTTTTTATTTTTTTTTTATTTTTAGGAAAGGGTCTACAGGGTGTTCAGTCCTACTAGACAGGACTTGAAGTGATCCACCTGTTTACAGCCTCCCAAGAGCTGGGATTACAGGCGTGCGCCTCCACGCCCAGTCTCCATCACCATCTCAGCTCACCCTGGGGGCAGGTCCTGCATGGAAGTCCTGGGGATTGAACCCCAGCCTCTGTGCTTGCTTGCAGGAGCTTTAATCTGCTGAGCTATATGGCTGGCCTTCTCTTCAGATTAAATTAGTCTTTCACTTTTATTTCTGTTTTTGTAAGGTTTGTTTTATCTCTACCATAGACATATGAGTACAGTTAGGGTGTCTGAAAGCTAATGCTGCAACCCCAGCCAGAAGCAGTGAGGTAAAGGAGACAAAGAACTCATGGTTGTATGTAACAGTGAGGTGCTGCTTCAAGGGGTGAATGAGACTCAGCCCTGGTGTGGTCTATTGCAAGAGCATGTAGAACACTTTTTGGAATCATCCCACTCAGGGTAAGAAAAGCCAGAAGTTATGGTACTTGACAATCAATCTGTATTTATCCTGAGCTAAGGTTGCTGGTAGAAGAGAGTTGACTCCCAATGCTATGATCTGTCCCTTGGGCGTGAAAAGTCAGAGGGGCAACTACCAGAAGGTGAACACTCAGGGCAGATAAAAACACTCCTGCTGGAGTATCCATTCCAGATCCTGCATTATAGAGCTGTTTTACAAAAAGTCCTCATGAAGAGGCAAGTAAATTGACAGTAGAGTGCAATATCAGAGTCATCCTAAAATGTCACGGTGAGTGAGCTAATTTCTTTGAAAAGAGGAGCTGCTAGACTTCTTAAAAATACGAAAGAGATCCATACAGTAAGTACATAAAGATTTTTTTCTTAGACACTGGTGAAATATATAAATGAATATGCACATTAAACTAGAAAAATAAGATTAAGTGATTAAAAATTTGCAATTTATATGGGAATTTATAACTATAATGATGTTTTTTGAAAAACCTTAAAAATTATGTTGAATAATAAATGGGTTCAGTTTTCAAAGATGTTTTATAATGTCAGTCTAGAAGACTACTCTTTTAAAGCAAGAATTTCAGGGAATAAAATTTTACATTAAAAAATGTTCTCATCCTATTAAAAATAAATCATTTATTATGTATATTATAATGTTAACATACATACTCTAATATCAATAGTCCCTTCATCAGTTGGTCAGTTTATGCTTTAAAAAGGAATTTTAACTTTACAATTTGGGTTAAAATTAGGGTTGGCGAATAATTCTAATTATTTGCCATGGAAAAACTCCTTATACAATGCATTTTAATGCTTTGCTTTTATCAAGAAATGTTTTGTACTAGAACATACAAAGTCTTGCATTTATATCTCATTTTGTATATCATGCATATGTATATCCTATATTTATGTCAAATATTATCTACTGACAGTCAATTAAAGCAGCATATTAAAGAAGAACTACAGAAGTCCTGACTATCCAAGTCTTAGCGTGGTATTATTTTTAGGTACCACTAATAATCTATATTCTGTAGTCATGTGCTACATAGCGATGTTACAGACATGGACAAGATGCATATGTAAGGGCAGTTTCAGAAGAGCCAGTGGCACTGAAAAATTCTTATTCACCTAGGTAGGTTATAATCGACATATCGTGGTTCATGTTGTAACACATAACTTTCACTTTTGTAGTGGTGCTGGTGTAAACCAGCTTACTATGCTGCCAGTCATAATAGTATGCCATGTACAACTATGTACAGTACATAATATGTGACTGTTTCTGTTTTAAAAATTAAATTTAGAATTTATTCTTTTAAAATTATTATCATTATTATTATTTTTTTTTTTTTTTTGGTGGAACCAGGGATTGGATTCAGGCCCTTGTGCTTGCCAGGGAAGCACTTATTCTACTGAGCCATCTCCCCAACCCTAAAATTAGTTTTGCCTTATAGCAATTGACCTTGGAGCCCTTCAACTTTCACCTACTGTGGAGGGAAGACCTAACCTGGATGTAGGTGGCCGGATGTGGATGTGGATGTGCCTTGGGTGGAGTAGAAAGGGAAAGAATAAGGAATTTTGTCATTTTTTCTTAGAGAACCTTGTTTTGGCCATTCCTGTGACTGATGCTCTCAAGTTTTGAGGGTTCCAGGGCATCTCTCTGGGCTCTCCAGTGTGTAGATGGCCACTGGGATTTTTCCCTTCTGATTCTGTGAGCCTATCTGATAAAACCTTTGCACAATTGTACATATATTGTTATATTGATTCTCTTAGCTAGTGAACACTAACATAACCATTTGATATATAATTGTTATGAAAATAATTTTAAAATAATGTATATTTTTACTAAAATTTCAAATGTGAGGTATATTTTATACTCATAAAACATCCTAATTCAGGATGGTCACATATCAAACATTTAATAATTCATGTGGCTAATGGATGCTATGGTAAAGTACAGTCCAGAGAAATATAATATCTCTTCTCATACTGAAACACATTGCTCTGACTGATTTGTGTATAGACTTGTTTTTTTGGGGAAAAGGTACCAGGAATGGTACTCAGGACCTCATACTTCCCAGGCAGCTTCTGTGTCACTGAGTTAAATCCCAGGCCCCATGTATGAGACTTTGGATTGGATTTATGTTCTATCAGTGAGATGCTGTAGCATGAGTTGTTCACATGGAAATGATTCCCAGGTCATTTTTCTTTGTCTTTCTCTTTTATCTTTCTAGAACTTAGGATTGAACTCAGGGCTATTGTACTGAACTACATAACTAGTTCTCTTTTTATATTTTTATACCGAGTCTGGTTAAATTGTTCAGGTTGGAGTCAGACTTACGATCTGCCTTCCTAAGCCTCCCAAAGTACTGGCCTCACAAGCATGTGTCATTGCACCACTAAGCCCAACCAAAGTCATCTTTCTTCTTTAATAGCAACCAAGAGAAAGGTTTGACACTCTGGTCCAATAAGCTCCCTTGAGGGGACAGTGTAGCAGGCATCCAGTAATGATAAAGACAGTAGTAGATGCCTCCTGAATTTTGTTTCCAGTATCATTATGAGTACAGTCTGTGTAGACCCTGTAGACCCTATACCAAATAAGTAAAAAATAAATAAATAGGAAGACTCTATTTTTGTCACAATAATGTAATTGTGACATTAGGATCTTACCGTTTTGTTGACAGTCTGTTTCTCTTTGTTTTGGGCCACTAAACTTGGTGAAACAAGTGATTATCTTATAATATGCATTCTACTATGTATAGGAAATCAGATAGAAACTTTTCTCAAAGTTGTTCCTTTGGATTTCTTTGTATGTGTGTGTGTGTGTGTGTGTGTGTGTGTGTGTGTGTGTGTACATGTGTGTATGTGTGCATGTGTTTCCCTCAAAATGTTAGCAAAACAACCACACAATTGGCTTGCCAATTTATTCATAGCTTCTAGAATCTAGACAGAAAAAGAGAGTTGTACAGAATGAAGTATAATGTTAAGGAGATTTAATAGAAATTAAAGTTTTGTGTTAAGCGTATTGAGGCATTTTTGAAACAATCATGAGTTAAAGAGTTAAAATTACTGATGTGGATATGAAATCCTGCAATCACCCGTTTCCTGCTTTGATTTACTCCTGATAGTTATTATAAGCAGGGTGGAATTTCCAGCAGTAGAAACGCTGCTGAGAACATAGATGGAAGAAAGTCCTGGAGCATCTGTGGGGCACTGAAAGCAGATGCATAAGGAGGATTTGTTGGACTATCCAAGTTACATTCTTCCATTAAGAAGACTGCAATTTCTTTTCATGATCAAATTTTGGCTGTGGCATTCCTTTTCTCATTTTTTCTCAAGATTTGAATTCCTAACTCTCCTTTCAGTGGAAGAAAGTCATTATTTTCCATTGAATTTCTTCCATTCCTTTCCCCAGGTCAATGTAGGATGAAATCCACTTTCATGCTCATATGTTTTATTATAAAATTAAAACAAAGTCTTCTGATGATAGTCTAATAATTTGCCCTGAAGGAAACACCAAGAGCTAGATAAGCTTATGAAAGAATTTATTTTTATTTTTTTATTTTTTTTGGAACCCGGGATTGAACTCAGGCCCTTGCACTTGCCAGGGAAGCGATTATTTCACTGAGCCACTCCCCGGCCCCTATAAAAGAATTTAAATAATTTTTCTATATTATTTTTAGAATGTTATTGAGCAGAACGCAGTGCTAATAGTTTTCACATCATTATCATGCCTTTATTGCTGAAAATCTTGGCAACTTTAGAACTTTTTAACAATTACATTAGGGACTTTATTGTCCAACCCTCCCTGATCACTCCAGTAACATTTTTTAGCTAGTTCTTTGTTGAAATACTGTATTTCTGAAGAACTTAAGTGTTTAGTGAAAGAAAGATCATTTGGTCTTTTAAACTGGGTAAATGCTATAACATCAGTACTGCGAGGGTTAAAATACGTGTCAACTTGACTGAACTATGCAGCCCAGGACAATTGGCCAAACATGACTTCAGGGTACACGTGAAGAGTATTTGGTATACTTACACTACTGTAAATCAAGTCTCTTCCAACCAACTGAAGTCTTGAGTTGAACAAAAAGGCTAAGAGGCTATTCCAGCTACCTATCTGCTTGTCCTGCCTGGGCCTCTTCTGGGCTTCAGATTTGCCAAAATTTTTCATTCATTCTTAAATATAAAATGACAACTTTCATCATGATATTTGGACCATCAGCTCTCCTGGTTCTTACAGCATAGGATCCATTGGTATTTTGCTCTTAGCAGATGTCCTCAGAACTTCTCAGCCCCATAATTATGTGAGGCAATTTCTTAGAATAAAGCAAAAACAATTTGTCCTTTCTCGGTCTCTATCTGTGTCTCTGTCTCTGCCTCTGTTTCTGTGTGTGTCTCGCTGCCTCTTTGCCATATATTGACTGGGTTGTCTAGTTATTGCTGCTTTATTGAAGACTTCAGAAATAGAATCATGCTTCCATGTAAGGAAACACTGGAAGATGGGAGGAGTAGTAATCATCTCTCAAATGTGCTTAACTTCAGAAGTCTTAATTTTTTATTTAACTTTTTATTTTAAAATTCTCAACACAGAGTATTGGCAAACTACAATTTTTTGTCTACAAGGCAATAACCCTCAGTTCTGGAGTCATCTAAACAATTATTCAAGAAACAAAAGATTTCATCATAAGGATAAATCTGCTTAGAGAGCCAGCCAAATATCTCAGTGGATTAAAGTACCTAAAAGCAGGTACAAGGGCTGGAGGTTTGATCTCTGGGCCTGCTGTGCTGGCCCCGCTCCCAAGGTGTGCTGAGACAGCAATTGAGACTGGATGTGGTGGTACGTGCCAGTAATCCCAACACTTAGGAGGCTGTAAGCAGGAGAATCACTGAGTCCGATCTAGTAGTGAGACTCTTCCCTAAAATACAGTAATAAATAAATAAGTAAATAAACAAGCAAACAAACAAATCAGCTTTTCCTTCATGAAAGAGAAAAATGATAAAATCCCATTTGTACTTTCTAAAAATCACATTTAGCATTATTTGCCTTAAAATCGGATCTTTCTTCTAGACCTGTAATGGCAAATCTTTTAGGGATTGAGTACTCTACCATACACCAGTTGAAAACATATTGGCAGCAAAATTTCACAACCTTACATATCCTGGGAAAGTGAAGGTGGGAAAGGTTGCCTTCTGTGCCTTTGGAATTTTAGGCATCCTGGAGAAGTCACTACCAACAGTGCAGCCTCTGATGCCAAAGTCCTTATAATGAGGATCATTAAAATGGAGAGCAAACCTTCACATCTGCCATCTGTCAGTGTCAATATGCTTTTCCAAAGAACCATTGGAAAATTATGATATATTCTTGTCATTTGCATTTTTTAAAGGTATATGTTTTCAATAGAGAATAATAGTAATTATCTTAGAGAACTGGTACTTGCATATAATGTTTCTCAAGCTTTTCAAATACCCACCTCCCATCATGTAGATTCCCTGTGAAAACTCCAAACACATCTGCCTTCAAGTATTTTATCATCTTGCCTTTCATTTATTCATTTAAATATATATATATATATATATATATATATATATATATAGTGTTTTGCATAGAGGAGAGCCAATGTGACATTTGCCTTCTCATGTCTGACTTCCTTCACATAGGAAGGTGATTTAACATTTCATCCATATTTTCTGCAAATGACATTTATGGTGGAATCATAGTCTAGTCTGTATATATCAATACACACTATAATTTCTTTATTTCCTTATCTGTTAATAGGTAACTAAAATATTCTAGGAACACATCTCACTGGTTAAATATAAATATATGTTGGCAAAATTTGTATGGGTTTTTGGGCTCTGCAGTCTAGAAGACAATTGAGAGGGAAGTGGATAAAACAGTGTCATCATATGGTATTTTGCACAACTGAATTGTACAAAAAATCTGTAAGAAAGGGTATATTGCATAGTGAAGATCAACTTTGTGTTGGAGGAAAGGGGGAAAATAAAAAAGGGTGTTCCTTATTCCCCTAATTGGTATAATACATCTTCAGAAAACATCAGACAAATTTATGCTTCTTAACAAGGATAGTAACTGGAACTACCACAGTGGTTTACAAGTAAAGTTATTTGTAAGTTTTTAGAAACACAAAATCTTAGGTCATACCTCAAACTCAGCAATAATCTTTAGAAGTGGGATCCTCAAAATATGTCTTCTAATGTGCTCTCTGGATAATTCTGAGACATCTAAATTTTGAGAACCATTAGTATAATATTCTTATAAAGGAATATTTAGGTATTTCTTGGAACCTTGTAAGAGTAAAGAATGCTTCAAGTTTTATATATTCTTCATAGAAGCTAAAATAACTGGAGAATCTGTCCAGGAATATCTGGGTAGCTCTGAAAAATTAAAAGGAAATGAGGCAGCTAACTTGCATTTTGCAGAATATTAGCTTAGAGTAGGAAGACTGATGTCTGAGTTGCTGCGAAATGAGTTGGCACTCAGAGTAATAAGTGTTAACGGTAACTGACGTAAATGATTCTACTTTAATACACATATTCCATGTAAAAATGAATACGATGTGGAACATGGACATAGACCAAACCACCTGAGGGCTAAATCAGTTCTGTGGTCCTTTTCAGATTCAAGTATTCCAAGCCACAGTACAGAGTTATATGCAGCCCCGGTTGTATCGGTGTCGGAGGCACAGTAAGCACACTCAAATCAAGACTTCATCAACTCATTAATGACACCTTTCTCTGAAAGATTACCACCCTAAAGTTAACTGTGGCAAAGCAATGGCTTATTACTTGTAGAATAGGTGTCTCCATCTTACCATCCAGTCTCTAACTCTAAAGATTCTACTAAAAAAAACCTGCAAAAGACAAACCAAAAACAGAAGCGGTTATCAGCTAACAAAACTGAAGGAGTTTGAACTCTTTTCATGCACAAAGTAAAAACAGGTTTTCAAACTGTCTTTTTAAATTTACATATTGCTTCTGTATAGGAAGATTTTCCCAAACCACCTAACAGGTACATGGGGGCAGAGTTACTGCCGCAGAGAGACATCCCTGCGGACTGAGAGGAATGACTTCTGAAACCAAGCATTTCTTAGCAAATCACATAAAAGCCTCACTGGAGACTTTTTCTGCCAGGAGAAAGATTTTAAACATCCACTGATGTAACCTCTAAGACAATAAAGAGTGCCAGATGCATCAGATTTGGATTTTAAAACTGCTGATGTCCAGATTTAGCCTAAACATGCTTTTATCCAATGTTGAAAAACTAATGCAGTGCTGCATTCTTCTTTGTGAGGTGATGTCATTTTGGAGGGATTTTTGTTCTGTTAAGACAAATCAGAAGAATTGCTGTGTGCATGAAGAAAAACAAAAGTAAAAATGCCCTGTTTTATACCAGAAAAGAAGTAGGAAAGTAAGTATATTTTGGGTAAGTTTTAAGAAAATAGGGGAGGGGGAAAAGAGAGAGAGCACAGGAGAGAGTAAGAATACATGCTCCTTATAATGAAGAACAAGCCCGCTGAGTTTCATAATCATTTTTGATTTTAATTTATTAATCCTATAATTACAAGTATTTTATTACTCAGAGACAAAATAACCAAGCAAAAATACTAAATTTTTGTCTTAGTCCAGGCATGGGAATGATGAAATTATTTTACATCTCCAGTAGAACAATGATTTTGTACTACATGTATTTTGCAAAACCTGCAGAAACGTGTTCTCAGCAATGTAAAATTTACTCTTTTAAATTAAATATTTAAAATGTTATGTATATTTTAAATTGTTGAGAAAAATGAACTATTGCTCTGAGCATTTCTATAGTTAATAAATTTTATAATTTATTGAATTAAATAATGCAAGAAATGTTAAATTAAAGACTAAGGACTAGACATCTACTAAAAAGTCACAATGAAATACAGCAAGTTGTTTAACTTGCATACACTGTTAATAGAAACATTATGATTTAATTGAATTCTGTTGAATTAAATATTTCTTGAATTTTATTTTTATTATTACTCTGTAAATCTAGATTAACCTTCATTTTTTAAAGAGGCAACAAGAACACAATAATAACTTCATCTTGATCCTTACACATTTTACTAAATGTTCTATTTCCTAGATATGAACAACTAATTATTTTCATACCTACATAAAATTGTCATATTGACACTGAAACCCTGGGGATTATGCATTATCTAGATGGTATAAAATTATTTTAGATCATTTTCATTTTTACAGTATACAATTAGTGATTGTGGATTTTTATTTTGCTTCTACATTATGCTTCACCAATCTTTGGACTGAAGTCTATTTTTAAATGTGCTAGGTGAAATGATTTTTTACGTTAGTGCTTCCAGCTTTAAACTTTGGAGTCAGCCAGGCCACTTTAACTTTCTATTGGGTCCCTTATTTTTTCTTGTTAAATCTTAACAACCTATTACTTGCTCGAGGCTGGTCTGGCTTTCCACAGGAATGTATGTTGTCTTTGAATCATGGGTACATAAGGGCTTTTTTCAGAGGGTCAGATAAGGGTCATGGGGAAAAGCCAAAGAAGCTAGAAATGTTTGTATCTAAAAGAAATCTGCAATTAAGGCTTATTACGGAGAGAGTGATGAGGTGAGAAACCAGTAAGTTTGTGTGTAGCTCACTTTACTTGCTCTTTAACAAAGGCATCCTTTGAAAAATGACTCATTTTTCACTTAAAAAGAATGAATTGTATCATACCACCATTCTTCCTTTCTCTCGCATTTTATATACTTGTCCTTTTTCCTTTTTAATATTTTATTTATTTTTTCAGTTTTAAAGATAAAAAACATGGGAAATTATAAAGAACTTCACTAAACAAAATGATAGGAATTAAACAATGGCTATGATACTGCATAGTTTTATCTTCTAATTAGTTGTTCGGATTATGATTTATAGGCTTGCAAAATGGCTATAATTATAATAAATTAAAAAAGCGAGAGGAAAAGTATATTAGCATGAACTGCCTCTTTCAATAAGCCAGCAGAAATCAGTAGCGCAACTATCCAAGCTATGCTGTGTACATAGATATATATTTCTTTTTTCGTACCTTTTTTTCTCCTTTTCCTTATCCTAGTTATTCCTTACCTTTGAACAGTTTCTTTCCCTTTCACAGTATGCATTGTACCTTTCTTACTTTACTTACTGTATCAGGTTATGACACTAGAGGGACCACAGGTGTTTACACTTGCAGGTCCGATGTGTTGCACTTATTAATACAGTCTTTAGTTGCATCCATATACTTGTCCTAATACATTCACTGGCTCAAGTTAGTTAATTTCTTTATTCAGTGATAGATTTTTATTCCATTTAGTCTAACAATTTTCATGAAAAATCTTGCTAGTGTGATGACCATAATTTCTTTAAAGGACAATTTTCTTCAAAGATAGATTTTCTAGGTACTTGGAGAAATAAGCTGAAATTACACTAAAATGTTTTTAGTGGAAAAAAAAAAAACTACATTAAAGACTGCAGGGGCTGGGGAGATGGCTCAGTGGAATAAGCACTTCCCTGGCAAGTGCAAGGGTCTGAGTTCAATCCCCGGCTCTGAAAAAAAAAAAAAAAAAGACTCAATAGTCTATCAGTTGAGAAAATGTAGCATTTGAAATACTCAATTCAACATCAACCTTGTTAGATCCAACTGGTAGTAACACGTGGCTATGTAAACTCACCGAGCACACAGAAGAAAGCTCTAAGCGGTGTCGGGGTGAGATAATAGCAGGCACGGTGATGAAGTTAGAACCAGTGGAGTTGGAAAAGGGTTCTCTTCTGGGAAGATTTTCTCTATTTGTATGTGAGTTACAAACTCACTGGTGAAACATCACATCTAACTACTGCCACAACTACACATGAAAGCAAATCCATGGATCTAGGCAATTTGACTTCATTTTTCCCATTGAAAAAAATATTTTAGGTTTTAGTTTGTGACCACTGCTAGCAGTATGATTAGTTAAACCTGGGGTAGTGAACAGGAGTTAAAGGCTCTTGAGGAATTGGCAAGGAAAGGATGTAAAACTGGATTTAACATTTGATTGCAGAGAAATGATCTTTAACAACATTACTTCCAACCTCTTTAAGCTTTGAATTCTGTCTCCTCCCTCTCTCTACTGCCAGGCTATTTTAACTATCAATTGGGTCTCTTTACCTGCTAGGAGAGTGGGATAATGGGAGATTGTCAGCTGCTCATGTATTTCCTTCATTAACTGCATGGGAAACGGCTTCTTTTATGGCATAGTCACTCATAGGTGTGAAGAGAGCACACTCCAGATTTAGTTGATGTGCGATGACTGACGACACCACACATACAGGAAGGTGGCAGAAGAAGTTTCATTATCTGCAGAATTGAGATATCTAGGGAGAGCAGAGTCCTCTAAAGCTAGTCCTTGCTGGCTTGAGAGAGCCACAGAGACCAGCTGGGCTTTAAATGTTTGGAACAGATCCTGAGTGAGAATTCCATGCATGGACTAAAACTCACAGGGTATCAGTGCTTGTACAGTGCAAAGGCAGCGAGCAGCCACGCTTTCTTTATCATCTCACTGGTGATTTGCATAAGAGGAAGAGGCAGTGGTAAGGTCTAAGATCTATAAGCACATAAATAGCAAAAAATGGAGTCAAATCTCTCCAGATTAAGAGTTGCTGCAATTCTGAAGGCTCTTCTATTCCCATAAACAGAAATCTAATTATTTTTTTAAACTTCCCATAGCAAATTCTCAGAATTTTTAGGTTTACTCAAAACTGATATGTATCATCTATTTACTCACCACTGGAGAGGAATTCTAGTGGTGATTCTTATGCTCACAATGTTGGCCTCTTGGACAGCCCTTGCTGACAAATGCCATTTTGGGCACAGTCTTAAGAGAAGGTCTGAGAATGGTGCTGTAACTCAGGAAGTCTCCACCTGAAGGAAGAGTTATTCTATCCCTTACCCTTAGGTTGTCACTGTCTCTACTGTCACTGATACAGGTGAAATCTTGGATAGGCCAGATAGCAGTTCTCAAGACAGAAAATCTTTTATTTATTTATTTATTTATTTATTTATGTGTGTGTGTGTGTGTGTGTGTGTGTGTGTGTG
>NDGM011185002.1:0-11440 GCA_002564305.1 Octomys mimax | reverse complement strand
TTTGATTTGAAACTGTCTCATTGCTATTTGTTTCTCAATAAAATTATGGAAAAAAAGAAAAAAGGCCTGTACAAAAATGAGTTGGACATACTTAAAGAGTCAAGCAAAATCCAAGGCAGATTAAATAGAAAGACCAAGTTATAAAATTTGACACACAACAAATGTACAAACATGCACAAGCATTTTATTTCTATTAAGAGTACTTTCAGGAGCTGTTACAGTTTCATTCTAAAATGTCCCCAGAGTCTCCTTTTTGGAGATGAGTGTTTTGAAAGGTGATTGAAACATGGGGGTATGGTGCTCATTAGTGGACTAATTTCCATAGCTAGCTGCCCTGGTGAGGGGCAAGCCTGCTTGGAAGATGTCTCTTTTGCACGCTTTCGGAGGGTATGTCTTCCTCTCTGGTTCCTCCCTTATGTCAGTTTCTGGCTGCCATGAGAGGATCAGCTCTTCTCTGTTGTGCTCCTCCATCAGGCCATTCCTGCCTTCAAGCCAGCCAATCACAGACCAAGTAACCCCAATACTGAGTCCAATTAAAACACTCTTCCTTAGGCCACAGATGTTGGGGACAATGTCCTGGTGATAGGAAAGGATGACTAATACAAGTGCTGAATCTAAGAATTCTAAAGATTCAAATAACCCTTCATATTTAGAGTAGCATTTTGTTTGTGTGTCTGTGCATTTTCAAAATAGCCTATGACCCAAGAAAATCTAAGAAGTAAAATCTAGTCACTTAGGATTTCAACCAAATCTAAGAATGGGCGTAATGTGATTTTAATTTGAAAAAAAAAAAAAAAAAAAGATGTGACACAAAGATTCCTGATTGGCTGTTTCAAAGTTCTCTGATACCTTAGATCAATGTTTTTAAAATCTTAGTACTTCTGCATTTTAGTGCTAAGTGTTTCATGTAGTGGAACCTACTTACTGATTGAGATTTTGTTCTTTTTGGCAGAGAAAATGGAAACATGTTAGTATAATGCTGAAGTTCATAGGGTTCAAGTTACCTGAGAAGAATAAATTTAGGTATGAGTTGTTTTCTTATTAAAATCTACCTAAGGAGATCCCTCTCTGAGATGGGCAAGCTAGATAATTTTACCCCTTGATAATAACTAAAAGCTCTTAACCTCTTTCCTCATCCTTTGTCACCAATGTTTGATAACCAACTACTTTGTGACAACAATGGAATCAGATATATGATGCTGTACTCAGTATTGCAAACAGATGACAAATGATAACACAGTTCATAAGAAAAATGACCCAATTTCAAGTGTCCTT
Organism: Octomys mimax; assembly: GCA_002564305.1. Taxonomy (NCBI): domain Eukaryota; kingdom Metazoa; phylum Chordata; class Mammalia; order Rodentia; family Octodontidae; genus Octomys; species Octomys mimax. Next base: position 10,165 of record NDGM011185002.1, on the reverse strand, counting down.
CTAGAAGTTCTATGATTATTGTGGGAAAACTTGCTAAAAATACTAAGACGGTAGAAACAAGAATAAAAGAATGAAACATAGTGCTCTCCATGCCTTTTCTTTCATGTTCTGAAGGATGCTCTTTAGCATTCATCATTTTGACAAATACAGCTTATTTATTAAATAAAACTTATGATCATTAAAAAGCCTTCCCAGTGCTTTGTTCATGAATAGCGAATTCTGAGGGAGTTCATTATGTAAATCAAAATGCTGAAAGTACACTTTAAATGTGATAAACGAATTTGTCTGCTTCACTTCATAACTTTGCTGAATTGACCTGACACATGAATAAATATTTATATCAACTTTTATACTAAAGAGGAAAAGCCTGCTTGAAAATGTTGTGTCACAGCTACTAATGGGTATTTGCCTGATGATTATCTGATTATCTCTAGTACAGAACACATTTTAAATAAGTTGGACCAGGTTTAGAATGATTGTGTAATGTACTGATAGATTAGTCAACTTATAACTGATAGAAAAGGGACAAATTCAAACAAACCTCTCTTTCCACACATTCTTAAGTAATTAGTTGGAAGTCCCCATTAGAGTAGTTTAGTTTTTGAGCATTCCAATCACCGTGGTTATGGGGTGGCTGTGAATGTTTTCTTCCTCTGTGTTGGATTTTGGAAAGTGAACCTAAATCATTTGTTTAGTTAATATAATAAGGATCAGATCTTGGAGAGGTTTTTAGGGAGATAGAAAAGTGAAATTAAGTAGAAGGAAAAGGGAGCGGTCAGAGCAGTAGTGATAAGGTGGAGAGCTATCAAAAAAGACCATAAATATCAAAGCGTGCAGTTGGAGCTTTATCTCTCTGTGATGAACAGCCATTGAGAATTTTAATCAGAGGAATAACCGAAATTGACTTTTTAGAGTGATGTGTCCAGCCAGTGAGCAAGATACGCTTGTAAAAGTGCATGCCTTTACTTTTGCAATGCTAATATCTGACCTCTAGAAATTCCTTCCAGCAAAAGTGGGACTCTCTTTGCTCTCTCCTTGATTCTGTGCTGGCTGTGTGACTCCTTTTGATGACAATGTGGAAGTGCTGCTGCTTGAGAGTCTGGGAGTTTCCTGGAGGCCTTTTATGGAAGTGAGTTGCCATGCTGTAAGGAAGTAGACACAATCTTTTGTTACATGGTAAAGCTCTGAAAAATGAGGCACTAGTAGAGGGAAATTACTATGGTTTATCTCTACATGTCCTCCAAAAGCCTCATGTGATCATAGGCAGGGCTTTAGTGATTGGCGTGCTATTAGCTTCATACCTAAGTTGCTGTTGGAATGTAGGGTCTGGTCTGAAAAGGCAGAATGGTGGGGCATGAGCTGGGAGTGTATACCTCCCTTCCCAGTTTCCCCTGCAGTCTCTGCTTCTGGGCCACCATGAGAATTTATTGCCATGCCCTTCTTCTGTGTTGTCCTACCTTGGAAACAGCTGACCAGGAATTGATATATGAGGCCAAATAACTCTCTCCCCTTTTAAATTATGGGTGCTGGTTGTTGTGTCACAGTGAAAAAGAGAGAAACTGAGATGGAGTATCTGAGAAGCACACTGAGATGGAGGGTGGAACACAAGTACCATATTCCACAAGAAAGTCTGCAACTCAAGAATCATGATTGGGGCTCTTTTTGTGCCTCCTGCTCAGCGAAAGAAGCCACACAAGTGACTGCAGATGACCTGGAACAAAATCAATCATCACACTAAATTAATCTTGAGAAGTAATGAATCATTGCTATGAGATGGTGAGTTGAGAGGGGTTATTGCAAAGCAGAAGGAAACCAACATAGCTTCTCAAAATGTTCTCATAGTCAAACTCAGAAAAGATTGCTTTGGTGTTGTGGAAGCCAATTAAAGTTGGATCTCATGGAGTTTCATCTGACATAGAATATGGTTTGGGAAAAGAAGATGGGGCTCTCGGTATGCTCAGCCTTCCTCTTCTCCCCAGAAGGAAGTCTGGGTATAACAAGGTTGCAGTTTTGGGTTTGTAAACCACAACGAACCGGGCTTCTATCCTGGATCCATCCTTTATAAACATTTCCCTCCCCAAGACAAGATCTTATCCCTGAGAACAGAGAGCTAATGATAATCTTTGGATAGGAAATGACTTATGAAGATTAAATGAGGGAGCATGTGAAACTATTAGGTACAGAGTTGAGCATATGTTAAGTTTGCCATGAGGAATATTTGGGAACACCACCAGGTCTTCTCTTCCTCTAATATCTCCTACTACATGCTATATTTTATCTTCAGTTCTTCTAGGAGGGATGCCACAGGTTAAAAATGTACAGAAAATTTTAAAAAGTAACTCTTGACTTTTGAGTTTCAAAAGCTTAGGGAATTTGTATTTCAACAATCCTCTCCCTGAAGCCCCTCTCCTTAAAATAGTTGCTTCACTTTCTCCCACCCTATGGCCTAGAGAGGGAAGTCAGAGGATGGCTTAAATGAGATTGTGGAGTATAGCCTAGGAGAGGGGGACTTGACCTCTGTGCTCAGTACCTGCCTATTCCTGGCAAGCTACATCACAAGATTGGAATAATCATGGGAACCTGTTTAAGCCTGAGGGTGTTCAAAGTCCAGGAGTCTAGTGTCTCCACCATAATTTTTTTTTGAAAAGCAGTAAAAGCTCAGCATTTCTAGGTAGCTCCAGCTCTAACTGTTTCTATCAGTTAGAACTGGGAAAGGTTTAAATGTACAAGCAAAGATTAGCAGGCATCCTGTCTAGTAATTCCCTCAGAGTTGCCTTCACCCTTCACTGTTATGAACTATTTGATAGGTTGATGAATTGTAGCATCCTGGTAATAAGACAAATAATTCTTACCCATAGAAATACACATGTACCCAGTCAGATGAGCTTACTAATGCTCTCTGGATGTTGCCAACTTCACAGATATTGCCAAACTTACTTTAGCTTTCCTGATAGCATTTGATTATTCCAGTCCTTTGAGTTTTCCATAGAACTAGCTATTTTTATCTTAAATTTCAAAAAGGGTCTTCATTGTATTTCTATCAATTACCAACATCATCATGATAAAGTTCTGCAAACTAGGGAGCTAAAGAAGGAGATTTATTTTTTTAATTGTGCAAACTGGAAGTCTGAGAACAAGCCTTTGGCAAGGCTGATGTCTAGTAGGGCTCTTTCCTTGCATAAAAATGGCTGTTTTGTCCTGCACACAGTCTTCCCCTTGTGCATTATTTTGGTCTTAATCTCCTTTTCCCATGAGGACACCAATCACATTTAATTAAGGACCATTGATAGGAGACCATTTTACCTTAATTGCTGCATTGAAAGCTGTTTCTAAAAAGTGTAGTCACAATCTTAAATATTGTAGGTTAGGAGTTCAATTTATGGATTTGGGATGGGGATAAACACAGTTTATATCCATAAGAACCTTTTAAAAGTTGTGCTTTAACATTTCAATTGATAACTTTCCAAATAGACCTATAAATTTATACTTAAAATATCATAATTAGGCTGATATTGAATTAAAGAATATAGAATCCCTTTCTACTATATGCAAAGTATAGTTCTTCCATATCATTCCTGATTACTTTAAAAAGTATTATTATTACTAGCATAGTTACATGATTTAATTCTTATACTTAAATAGCTACCTGGTAAGAATATAAAACTTTCTTCATAGGCCCACCATCCCTGAACTATGATATATATTTTTTTTCAAAAGAGTGCAGAATTAATAAAATTGTGCTAGACAAAATTAAAACTGAGCTAATATTTCAAAGAGTGCTATGAAAATAATAAAAGGTTAGAGTTCCAGGAGTCCAGTGTTAAGCTTTACCTAGGGCAAGTCACACATGACTTCTGCTGTCTAGCTTCCCTACCATTGCTGTGAGGATGAAATTTAAAGTGCCAACAAGTGCAAGCTAAAAAGATAACACAAGTGAAAATCAAAGGAACTAATAAATTCTCCTAAACTCTGGCACACAGCAAGATGTCTGGCTTTTCACTGTGGGAAATTTCTGGCAACATGGCAAACATCTATGGGAATCTTGGAGAAAATCACTGTCTTTGGTTCACATAGCTGTGCGAACACAAATAATTCTTCTTTCTGGGATCATTTACATGTCTTCTGCCTGGCTTTTCACCCACTTTTAGAATGAGAGCACTAAGAGGCAGAGACTTGGTCTCTGCTGCTCATGGCAGCATCTTTAGAACAAAGAGAAAGTTTGGAACATGCTGGGTGTTAAGCACATATTATTGAATGGAAAGAATGGAACATACTTAATCTCTTTGCATTTTACTTTTCTTATAATTAAAATAAGAATGGGGACAATAAAACTAATTGTCCAGTGTTCTTTAAGACATGAATATGAAAATCCACAAGAACTTCATAGACACAGCAGAAAGCTAGTGGGAATTTTCTTCCAGAATGCTCCATGAGTCTCACTGAAAATCGACATCAGCCTTTGGCCACTGGTTTACCAAACAGTGCTATAGGTTTTGTTCCCACTTTAGGAACATTGGGGTGACCTTTGCAAAGTAGTGGCATTTATTCTGATGGTTGCTGGCTGGTTCATATCAGCACCAGTGTTAGGAGTGAGCTGAGAACTTTCTTCTTGCTTGCTTGACATGTTCTGAAGGCTCTGACCTGACAATTTTAGTAACTAAATAAGGGCCTAACAATGAATAGAAAATAGAAAATTGTCTCAACAATACATAACTCTTTGAGTGAGGGTGAAAAATCTCTTTCTTCTTAACTATCTCTGCGATAGAAGGACCAAGAGAACCAGCACAGCTGTTACTCAGTGGACACAGTGCTGTGTACAAAGATTAATCTGGACTATGCCCATTTTTATGATCCATATTGCTATTTCTTTGCTCACTTTACTACATACATACTGTATGGGAAGTCAGAATACGTGAAGTGTTAGATTGGTGGAGAGGGGAGAGAGGGTGAGAGAAGAAGGGAGGGAGAACCAATGAGAATTTCTACCTTCCAACCTGAAGCACCTTCACAAAATTCAAGGTCTTTTTTGCTTTAATTAACTATTTCCTTTGCTTTAGAATCACCCTCAGGAGGAGTTTAAAAACTTTAGACTTCAGCATGTGCAGATTCCCCTGAAGGCTCTTGTGCCATTTTTCATTTGGCATCATCCACAATCACAGCCTCTAAAATGTTTAGCCTGGATTTTTTAAAGTATGAACATCCCCCAAAGGCAGCCCTGCACCCACCCACGTTTCACATTTTTCTCTTTAAAAGTATTAGGGCTGGAACGGATTGCCCACAGGGACTGGCATTGTGTGAACTATTCCCTAAGAACAAGCAGAGAATCTATGGTAATTGTGTTAACTCTTTCAGGCAACGCATCAACACTGACCTTCATGCCATCTTGTGTGAGCTTAATCAGATGTCGGTGATTGTAGGTAGCACAGAGATTTGAAAAGGTCACAGGATATTTAAGGTCTCTGATTGTGTTATTCTCAGTGACATTTGAGACGCAGCTCATTATTTTTTTTCTAAAATTATTTCTGTGTTTTATGAGAAAGTTTCTTCCTCAAAGAAGAAAGGCTTTTGTTTTTGGATTGGATATTCGTGGCAGATAATGAAGTGAGAAAGTAGGGAGAGCACTTTGAAATTCTAGGAGGTGCTGGGAGGTCTCTGTGAATCCTGCCTCCACACTCAATCAACTGCAGATGGAAAATGTTTTCTAAAATTTGCCTCTGAGCTGCACGTGAACACTTTTCCCTTGCCAGTATTCCCTAACCTACAGAGTATAACAATGATTCGCGTAACATTTACTTTGTATTAGGCATAAAAAGTTATCTCGAAATGATTAAAAATACATGAAATGATATGTGTAGCTTCTGTGCAAACAATACACATTTAAAATCAGATACTTGAGCGTTCTTATATTTTGCTGCTTTGGGGGCTCTTGGAATCACCAATGAACAACTATGTACTTGGTCTTATTACACAGTCAGATTTAAATCCTGTAAGTGCCCTGTCAAGCTTATTCTTGAAGAAACTATAGGAATAGGCTACTCTGATAGTCTCTGGCCATTTCGGAAAACATTCAAGTCAGCTTCTGGATAAATGACTAACTTGGCTGAGCAGTTAAAAACAAAAGCAGAATTGTATTTAGGGGACTTATATCAATGTGTGTGTGTGTGTGTGTGTGTGTGTGTGTGTGTAAGCACAGTAAGGGTTTGTTTTAATCAGATATGGTAAGACACCAGATGTGCAAATGACAGTCATAAAGGAAGATAACTCACATTCCCTGAAAAGAGAAACACACCATGTCAGAAAGGGACCCAGAGGCCAGAGCACCTGAGGGCATGGGGTGCAGAAGCAGAGCAAAGGAAGCAGGAGAAATGTCCGCAAGGGATTTATTACAGTTTCCACAAAAAGCAACAGCAGAGCCTGTGCAACTATACATGAAATCAGCCAGTTTGCATAGTTTCAGCAGGCCCTGGGGTATAGGTAGGAACTGCTCTTAACTGCCTGGTATCTGGTCCTGGGCTGATTAGAGCGGGCGGGTTGTTGTCCAAAGTGTGAGAAGTCTGGACTGGATAAGGAACATTAATGACACACTTAAAGGTAAGTCATTATATTGCTATCTAAGAAACAGGTAAACATAGGTTTCTGCAACCCTAGTAATTTTGTATCCTCTATCATAGAAAGAATATTAAATGATAATGAAAATTCAGATTAGTTTATGTGACTGTTATATTTTTCACTACTTACAAATATATCAACATCCTTTGTTCTACTTGAGTGTTCTACACTGTGGTTAGCATGTTTTACTTATGGATATTAGCAAGAGTTTTTTTCAAAGCTTCATAGTGAAAGTAACTAACTCTAGAGGGGTAGAAACTCTAGAGTATGTAAAGCCCCAAGATGTCAAAACATCCAGACTATAAAAAGAATATAGTATATTGTTACAGATATATAGAGAGTGTTTATGAATATCTGTGTGTGTGTGTGTGTGTGTGTGTGTGTGTTTAAGTTCTTATTCTGTGCTTATCAAACAGTGTTCAGATTTTCATTTTATTCAATCCATTATTTGGTTAATCCAAACTCCAGATACCACCTTTAGCACATGGAATATTTGTGGGAGGATTAAGCGTCTGCCTTTCAGTGAAGAAAGGGTGGACATCGATTGAAGCTAATGTAAGCTTTCTCTTCCAGAAAACTGGATTTTGGGTGGAGTAATAAAATACAGAAAGACTACTGATACTAACTCATATCTCAACATTCCAACCAGTAACTTACAGCCTGACTTTCATAGCTGCTTTGGGCTTTATTCTATACAAAGTTCAACTCTTCAGTAATTCCTCCACATGAGTTTCCCCAGATGATTTAAATCCATGCTTAACTTATGCTAGTTAGAGATGATTTTCACTGCTTAGAGCCAAACCAAAGTTGCAATGAAGCAATTTTTTCCCGTAGTAGAAAAAATGGTAGTGACCTGGAGTTTTCAAGTTTCCATTTTTGTGGTAGGTAGTTCTGTAAAGCTTTCTTTTGATTTTGATTTTGTATTCTCTCTCACAGGAAAAGTGTTAAATGAGCCCAAATGTCCAAGTATTAGCTCTATGCTACTGTTATATTTTCTACTGCTTAGTAATAAATTAGCATCCCCTGTTCTACCTGAGATTTGTGCACTGGAGATAGTGTGTTCACTCATGGTGATTGTCTCTGAAACCTCAGTGGAAGGCCAGACCCATTCAATGACCTTTTAGTTGCCATCACCAGCTAAAGGTCACCACCAGATTCAGGCTGTCATCATCCTCTACTGTTGTTTAGAGGTCTCAATGACACTTCAGGGACTGAATCAGGAAGGTTAACACAAAATTACTTTCTGGATCTTGTGGTTAGAGCAACAAGAAGAGACTACAGCAGCGCTACTGTGACAGATACCTGGATATCTATTTTCTGTCTCTTGACATTATAGCAGTTCAAGCCTTCTTAGTCAGACCTAGCTCACCCGCCAAACTGTGCGGATTTTTTTTTCACTGGTAAGTAGGTACGTTCACAATCTTGACATTCATGCAATCTCCCTGTACACTGGTCAGACAATAGCTGATGCCAGTCTTAAGATAAACAGGTTTTAATAGATTGAATATTTTTAAAAAGTGGCAAGGCAGATAAGCACTTCAGGAGGTATGTTCAGTGTGTTGAACTCTGCTCTTTCATTACTCCTTCAAAAAGGGAATGTTTTGCTCTTTCATTACTCCTTTAAAAAAGGGAATGTTTTGTCACAAGGATATTTGAGAGGCAGTGAAATGACTGAGGAAACATCTTGAAGGAATAATAGGTCATTGTAAATTCAAGATAAGATATGGTCTTTTTAAAAATATGGTTTTGAAGGGCTGGAGAGATAACTCAGTGGACTAAGGATCTGTTTAGGCAAGCACAGGGGCCAGGATTCCATCCCTGGTACCACATGTCATACCAGCCCTGGCCCCCAGGCACTTTGAGATGGTCACTAAGTCCAGGCGTGGTGGCACGTGTCTGTAATCCTAGTGTTGTGGGGCTAAAAACAAAAGGATCAATATGAATCAAAGCACAGTAGTGAGACCCTGTACCAAATACTTTAAAAATAAAACAAAAAACATAGTTTTGAAAGATAAGTACAAAATGTTAGAAACAGATATTATCAGAAGACCTCTAGTCTCAGGAAAAGAGGAAATGATTTGATTCCCTTTAATCCCTAGCGTAATGTTTATTAATAACGTACAGAAATGAAACCACAGATCATGAAAATCCTATTTCAAGAGAGGTAAACAAAGCGTCTTCAGTGACATGACCACACCAGTAGCGGTACTTGGGGTTGACTCTGTGGCATTGGCTTGCTGCCTAGGAAACAGACTTCAGGGTATTTTTGGCACCAATCAAGAAGATTTCATTAAAGTGTAATTATTATCATAAAAAAACTGGGAAATCCTTTCATCTCACCCATCAAGTTTATAAACAGGTTGCTCCCAGCATGCCACAACTGCACAAAGTGAAAGGATGACGGTTACTCTTAAGTTATGGCCCACCGCTATCCAACTGAAGTCAGAACACATGGTTGTACATTTCCTTTAACCTTTTGTTCTCTTTCTCTTCCTTGAAGAGGCAAGAGTGTCTGCTGGATGAACAATCACAGCCAAAACTTTTTAACTTATTAACTTATTCAAATGCTCCAAAGACACTGCTGAGCAGTATCCATGTGTTGTTTCATTTACCTGTTCACTGCCAACAATATCATCCCATGCATTAGTGAGAAAATTGAGATGTACAAATACAACAACTTCCCTGATGAGAAGATAAAAATCTTACCTTTAATGACTGGCAAGGTGCTGCATGATTTGGTCACTGACATTATCTCTTGATGTATTCTTACTCACTTACTTTATTCTATTCCTGAGCACTCTGTGTGCATCTCTGTTTCACAGACTTTGTACTAGTTGTCCCATTCACCTACAGTGCATTTTGAGTAGCTTTTCTTAACTCGGTCCTTCATCTTATTCAGATTTCAGCTCAAATATTATACACATGGATACTCCATCCCTAACAGCTCTCTAGATGGGGTCTGTCCACCTATTCTTTTGTTTAGTATTTCCTGAATAACATGTGTCTTCATGTACAGTCATCATGTCAAGTAATTTCTTTTAAGACAATATCTGTTCCATGAGAATGCTAAGCTTGATGTAAGAAACTTCAGTGTTACATACATGTACCAACTCCACACAAGGCATGTAAACATTATATACTACAAATATACTTTTTTAAAAGCTAGAGACCAAGAAGGGGGTGCATGTAGGATAGAAATAAGTGTGAGGGGATGAAAGAAATAAGTAAAATACACTGTATATATTTCAGTGTTTCACAAGGAATGTAAATACTATGTGCTATGTACATGTATTAATACAAAAAATTGAAAGAGAAACTTCAGTAGCTTGTACCACTCCCCACTTAATAAACAACTATCAGATAAATGCATATATAAAGCAGTAAACTTTGAGGAGTATAAATTACTCATTAAAGGTCTTTTATTTATTTATTTATTTATTTTCATAATTGATTAATAGGACAGTTTCAATAAGTAATACATTGCACATTGTTATTTTTTTTTTTTATAATTAACACTCTGCATATATTCCTCCCAGTGGTCAACTGCTGTACAAGG
>NDGM011185001.1:0-20816 GCA_002564305.1 Octomys mimax | reverse complement strand
AAAAAAAAATTACAAAAGAGCTGAAAGCTACATGTAAAAACCATGGGAATATGTCAAACAAATAGATGATCTAGTGAGAGAGTTTCTAGTGACCAAAATGGAGCAATTTGAGGAATAAAATAAAGAAGTATTTAGTATAACTCAAAGAATAAATAACTATCCATGAATTTAGAATGATACAATAAATGCTCAGGTAAATGAAAACAGCATTTGGCCATGCAGAAAAATTCCAAAATAACTTATATAGATATTTTGTTTTCAAGGAGGAAACGAGTCAATTCTAATTCCTCAACTATGGCTTATAAGCAACTACTTCCTTCCAATAAGCATAGTATGGAAAAACAAGAAAAAATAAAAGCAGTAGTTTTAGGTAGAGAAAGCTCACACACACAGCTCCCCAAGCGACCTCACCCCTTTACAAAGAAAATCATATGATGTGAGATATTTGAAACAAAATCTAAGATAAAGATGGATGTAATGGTACCTATGACATAGTTATTCCAGAAAAGACTGATTGTTTTTTTTCCTCAGTAGGGGAAAATGAGTTTGAATATGCTCTTCCTCAAAAATTTTTTGGCAATTTTCCCAATGAGAAGATATCAGACTTTTACGCTTGTCTTGAGAGCACATTAAAAAGCCTCCAATACACTGGCAAATGCTTGGCTCCACTGGGCTTTAATCGGAGTTAGCCATGTCTAAGCCCACGAAACGCACAAGTCATGAGTTGGATTTAAGCATGTGTCTTGGCACCTGCTCACTGTGAGTGGAGTTGGGCAGATCATCACTCCCAGTAGCTTCATTTTGCGCAGCTCTAAATTGTTCCTGGGTCATTGGTTCGGACATGAACATCCTCTTTATTTCTCACCCTTCAGTGGTTCAAAGAGTATCATTTTGTTGTGGTGCATTCAAGTTGACAAAGAAAATACATTTATGTATCACTGTTTATGCTTTTCTTATATTACATGTAAGCAGAATGCAAAAATGCTTTCTGCTGGTGACATGAAGAAAGGGTCTATTGAGTAGCTATGCCAATTTTCAGCCTATGAAATGAGGTGTAAAGTTATTTTAAAGATGAAAGGAAAGAAAGAAAACAAGATGGAATGGAAAGAAAAAGAGAAGTGAAAGAAAAAGCAAGGGGTTCATAAAGAACAAAGAGAATGGGCAAAATAAAGAATGCAAACAAGAAAAACAAACATGTATTTTCAAAGCAAAAATCCCTTGTTGTAAACATACTTAATATTTGTTAAGTTGCTAAGGAAACAGCCTTTAAACAGATAACACTGCTTTGTAGAAACTATCTTGACTAATCTGACGTACTAGTATCGACTGACAGCTGCTGAATATCAACGAAATAGTGGATACCACAACTGATGTTTTAAGGTAAGATTATAGCTGCTTTTGGAAATGACAGGCCTAGACAGTACAGATCATTGAAACTGCAGCAGAACCAAAGGGTTAGAACCCTGCCTTCTCACACTGGCATTAATCAGCTCATCTATGTGCAGTTCTCCTAGTATTACATCTGGAACATGAGTGTCTTGCGAAGATGATCTTATGATCTATTTAATGAATTGGTTATAGCTGTGATGTTTTATGCTCCATGTAATGCTTATGACCCAATTAAAAATACATCCAATTTATGTACTAAATAGCAATATAAGCCTGTGGGACATCAATGGCAGAACAAGCTAAAATGCCCTGAGTTAGGAGAGAACTTGTGGTGTTGTAGGTACAGGAGGACCGTACAGACTTAGATGTTAAGGCCAGGAAATATGCTTGCTTTATGCAGATGCAACCATGGCGCCTGAACAGGGAAAGGGAACACTTAAAACTGTTTCTGGCAGATGCAACTTTCCCCCTCTGAGAGCTTTTTGAGAAGTGTGGAAACATTTTTGTTTGACACAGCTTGGGGAATGGGGATGCTACTAAGATCCAGTACAAGCAAGCTAGGGGTACTGTGAAACATCTTGTGATAGACCGGAAGGCTCCCCACAGAAAAGATTTGTCCAGCCCCAGATGCTCATTTCCAAGGATGAGAAATTTTGAGTTGCAATGTACAATGAATCACTTTCCAGTGTATCTGATGGTGATAGAACAAGTTATCTACAAAATATGATAAAAAAACATGAGAAATTTAAACCACTTTGTATCTTGCTTGTCATAATAGAACAGAGACCAAAAATTCAAAATATTGACAGCTCCTGGCAGCTTATAAAAATACAATAAACCAGATGCAGGACTCTCAAACAAATATCTTCAGGATGAAGTGCAAGTATATGAAAATGTGTTCCAACTCTACCTCTAAGCACAAGAGTGAAACAGAAAATTAAATAGACCTCCACCCATAATTCTCTACTTAGTGAACCTGCCTTAATAAAATGAGTCTACAGAATGACGAATTCTCATATTGAATTGGTCAGGACAGAGCAAAACAAAACAACAGAATCAATCTAGAGTAAAGCAAAGATCAGAGGAACCCTGTCAACAACAGGCCCAGCCATGATTCCTCACTGCCCCTTGTCCCAGATGGGTTTGGATTCCTTCTTTAAAAAATCTGTCTGTGATGACTACCTTGATTGTCAACTTGGTGGATTAAAAGACTCTTGAAGAGTGACGAGGTTGTGAGGGCATTGATCTTATCAATGGGTGAAGCCACCAGAGAGTTCAAAGCTGAATGAACTGATACGGATGAAACTGAGATGAAGAAAAGAGTCAAGAGGACTATAGCTTGTCTCCTGTCCTCTCTTATCTGTCTCTTCATGTGTATGTTCTCCTCTTCTAAGCCCCCTCTGGATGAGCAACTTTCTTCCACCACAACCTTCTGCCAGGATGGTCCAGCCTTGGGACCAGCTATGGTGGACTACAATCTGTGAATCTGTGAGCCAAAATAAGCCTCTCCTTTACATTGTGAGGGTCTGGTATTTTATAGCCTCAGTAGAAGAGCTAGTTCTTGGATTGTGAGTGTTTCACTTAAGATGAAACCAAGGAAATGTTGTGTATTAAAGTTCTTCAAGGTAGAACAGTGGGGAAATCATGAAACGACAATTTTACCGAAACAACATGAGACTTTAGTTATAGGTAGAGTGACCACAGGTTGTCAGAGCTAGAAATAAAATTATTAATTACTTGTTTTAACTATCTCAACTTTCTTACAAGGGAATAGAGATCTTGAGATGGTGCACAATGGAACTTGGCAGGCGAAAGGGCTTAATGCCAAAAGTCACATTAATATCAGAGCCAGAATCACATCTCTAGAGGAACCTGCCCCCATGTAAACTGACAAGCAATGTCCAGATGAAGTACATGGAGTCTCTACACATTCTTTGTTGTGTTCTTCACAATATGAATAAGTTGACTCACATACTAGAAAGCCTTTCATCTCATTCTAAAAAGGGTTTCCTGAAGATTATAAGTCTGAGACAAGAAAGCAAGTTTAGTTAAAGCTAGCAAAAACAAAGCAAAACAAAAAAAGAAAATCAAGAGTATGAATTTAAAATTATGTAATATCAGAGCTATCCGATATAACTGGAGTGATGAAGTAGAGGAGTGGGAACGATTTCCATTCCAGTGGAGATCGAGCCCAAAGAGATTCCCTCCTAGAAATGTAGTTATGACACAGAAGACATTCACAATGTAGCCTGCCTCCTTAGTCTCAGCAGCCACCCTTTTCTTCTTCAATCCCCTCCCCTCCAAAGTCAATGAAAACATTTTAAGTGGAGCTTCAGTATAAATTATTGCTTTTACAAAGCAAGTACTACTGGAATTTCCCAACAATGTAAGACACTCATCCTGGATATGACCTTAAGACATTTAAAAATACATATCACATATGCAAAAAGGGAGCAGGCTACTAATTATAGCAATGTCTTTTGTGGTTCATGAGCCTTTTGAAAAAACTCTAATAAAAATGTCCAGTACTCTCAGAAAATGCACACATTTATATACCATGGTGCTATCTAAAAAAACCCCTCAGAAGCCCATCCATGAAACCCCAATTCTTTGGATGAATAATTTTGTTGTAGACCAGGTTGGCATCAATATACATGATATTGAACAATTTAAGTAAACCACAGGGCCTCAGTTTCTCCACCTGTTAGAAGGCAGACTTGGACATGAGCTACTCTGTCGTTTCATAGCACATACAGGATAACAGAGGATGACATTTCAGCCATCAGAAAACCAGCCTGCCATTACCCAGCAGCAGGATTTAAGGAGTTTACTTCCTCTCTCTGGGGCTTTGTGGCTGCAATTATAAAAGGTAGGACAAATGCAAGCTGATCTACAAGTACCTTTAAGTTCTAATGTTTGAGATTCCTAATTCAAGACAGAGAAAGGTGGTAAAGGAAACAGTTTTACCTACCTAAGAAGCAGTTGCAGCTGAATTCACCTGCTCTAAACAAGAAAGGTTCAAGGAGTACTCGCCAGACAAGAAGACAACTACTTGCTCCTGGCTAAGATGTAGGTGTGGGAGGTGAGGAGGGAGGCCATAGCAGGGGGTATCAGCTTTTCAATCAGCTCCCTCCAGAGGGTTCCTGGCCACAGACCTTTGAAGGACTGAACAGCAGCCGCATCTTCACTTTCAATAGAGCACAGAGATAAGGACTCCACTGGGGGTCTGAGAGAACAGTCAGCAAGTAGCTTCTGAGCCTCTGGAGAAGAGACAGCTGTTCCTGGGACCCAGGGGTGTTGGAGCCAATTCTTTAAGTGTCAGATGTGTGTGCATACTGTATGCTCTTAAGCACTGAGTGTCTATAATCAAGTAGTTTTCCCCAGGCTCCCCCCCCCCCAAAAAAGGCTGGGATAAATCATGCTTATCTCAAGAAAGATCATGCTTTATTCAAAGACACTGATAACATTGGTGGTTTTTTTTTTTAATTTTTGCAAATTAGAGATCTGGAGATTTGAGTTAAATTCTCTCCTCTTAGATCTCAAGTTATTCATCTTGTGTGCATGTGTGGGGATCATACAGCATTTTCTTTAAGGCATTTAGCAGGTTGAAGACTTTACTGTTACTATATTTTCCTCCAAATTAAAATACTTCTTTACACTCAACATTCGCAACCCCTAAATATTTTTTAGAAAAGGAGGCATTGGTCACTACCCTTGGATTTCTAGTATAATCATTGCTTTATTTTATTGTAATAGATTTTTAGAGATATATTAGATGAGGAAAATTGTTAGCTTTTCTTCAGATTGCATTAAATTTTCCTTTGAAATGAAAAGCAAAGGAAGAGCTAGAATACAGTCTTGTCTTGAGAGATGGCACCCAATTGTATGCCTCACAGATTTTATGCTTATTCACTTATTTAGCAGGTATTTATTGAACATCTGCTGCATGACAGCACACTGCAAATGATGTATTAGTTTTGCTCTCAAGATGTTTCTGGTGGCTTGAGAACTAAATGCTCTCTATGGGTATCTTGTACAAACACCCAACTGAAGTTTGATATTTCCTGACAGCAGTCCCACCCTGTGATTGCCTTGCCTTTTTTTTTTTTTCTGTACTGGAGTTCGAACTCAGGACCTAGAACTTGCCAGTCAGTTGCTTATGCCCCTGAGCTACAGCCTCAGCCCAGCCTTTGCCATTCTTTAACCAACCTAGACAATCAGTAGTCACTATTTTTTGTTGCAGCTCATTCCATTTTTTTTATACATAACTTTACCTTCCTGTAAAAGTGAGCAAGAAAAGCACAAATGAGAGGCTCACTATACCAGGAAGTGACAATGTAAGTAAAGCTCGAAAGGCATCTGTGTCTTGAACCACTGCAGCCTCAAAAGTAAAATCTGAGCTGAGTTCAAACACAGGGTAAGGTGCCTCCAACAAGCAGGTGCTTGCCTACTTTTTCCTTGGTTTTTCCATTTAAAAAAAAAAAGATTTTTGTACTATGTAAAAAGAAAACTTTGCATGAGTGATATGAATGCTAGTTTAGGAAATATGAAATCATCACAACTTTGTCAAGTCCAGTGAAGTTGATAAGGGAATCATGGATTCTGGGTGATCATTGTACTCCAGACTCTGAATCAAGATCTCTTCGTGCTCAGTGGATAGTGGCAACTGTGTTCAGCTGGATGAAGAGCCCCACTCTACATATGCATCTTCCAGCATGCCAGCTTTCAGTTGTGCATGAGTCCAACCACATTGACCCCTGCTCTTTGTACCACTTAAATCTCCTGACATTTCCCCCCTAAGTAAACTTCTCAGTAAAACTTTTTAATACTATGCTGAGCTGTAATCTATCAAGATAGTAAACATTGCTATATACATTGTTTTTTAAAAAAATCTCAATGATATTTTTAAAGTTCATTCTTGTCCAGCTCTTACAATAATCAAACCCATATTTTCAAGGAAGCCACAGTCCAAGGCTCCCGAAACTAAATTTTGAAGGCCAAAAGGCAAAGGTGTTCTGCTCTTAGGACGCTGAGGACTCTGTACTGTCCCACACAGTGGTTCTTTGGAGGACATTACCACTTCCTTTAGGAGGGACCAGTGACTGTCTAGCTCTTCTTGCTTAGAACATTTCTCACTCAGTCATTCTCTTCCATTTCCACCCTCAGTGTTGAGGAACAGAAGCCGCAAAGACTGGTTTTACTATATTTTGCTTTTTTATCTCAACAGAGAAAACAAAATTTCAGGGGACACACTCAGAAATACGTGCCCAGATTGGAGGCCTGGCCTGGCCTCTGATTGCACGGTCAGCTGTGCCTTCTCTTCCCTAGAGTAAGTCCTAAGTATGCATGCTCTGTCTTTGTCCCTTTGCCACAAAGTCAAACAATTTAGAGAACATCTAGGCAAACTCTTATTTTAGAGCTGCAAAAATCATGACTGCAAATGTGAGTTACAGTAGTCGAGATGATAGATGACGTTGCTATGGGGTGCAAGGTCAGACCAGGTAGATCAGAACTCTTTTCTAAAGTGCTGATCTCCCTGCTCCATCTCCCTATTCATTACTTTTGTAGCTATTTTCATTCTATTAAACTCAGAATTTTTCCATGCTATTGTTTCATGAACAAGAAATATATGACTGGGCCAGCCAAATAACTCAGTGTACTAAAGCGCCTGCTTAGGCAGATGCAGGGGCCAGGAGTTCGATCCCTGAACCTGCCATGCTGGCCCCACCCCAAGGGCACACTGAGACAGTGATTGAGAATAGGCATGGTGGTGCCCACCTGTAATCCCAGCACTTGGGAGGCTGTAAACAGGAGGATCACTATGAGTCCAATCTACACAATGAGATCCTGTACACCCTGTATTAGAATATATATATATTAAACAAAAGTTGCTATCTAATTTCTAATTCAGTAAAAGAGAACCAGCAGAGAGAGGAAAATTTTCCTTTCCTTTTTCCTCTTTCCCAGTCTTCTTTCTTTGCACCACTGAATGCATAGTTACTGGCTTACTGTGAAGTAGTTCTGGAAATAAATAGATAATCAAGCCTTAATGGAGTCCATGGGAAATCATGCTCTATGAGAGAGGTTAAAGGAAGTGCTGTAGGAACGCCCTGGAAGTCCTAGAAGTTTGCCTTGGTGAAGAGTAGGATCTGGGCTAAAGGGCATAAACGTAGGAGGTATGAAAAGATAGTATATCAATGACAAAGAAGGAAAATCCTGGAACTTTTTAAAATGAAGAAAAGCTACAAGAGATACAACATCCAGGGGTCAAAAATGAAGACAAACCAAAATGGCATACCAAGTGCGAGCTCTGGTCCATTCAGATCTTTCTCTTTGCAGATGCTAACTCTGTCAACTAACTAGCGTTTCTCCATTCTGCTCTTTTCTGCCAGCCTCCAGCGCAATTTCTTCCCCTTTCTGGAGTCACTTTTGCACTATTATAATCTATTCACTGAATCTCATCTTTGCATATATTTTGCATAATCTCCTATTTTGCTGGGAATTATCGTAACTTTCACCATGTGCTTCTTGAACCCCTTGGTTTTGGCTTTCCTGCGGCTCTCTCACACTTTGTGGCCTTGCTTATACTTTTCCACTTCCCGCCAAAGTATTCTATTCCGTATTTATTCCCTATTTCTATTACATGCACAATATGAAGACATTCAAGTCATATAGAAAGTTTTGGAGTAAGACAGGAGAATATTCCATTAATACACATTTCTATTCTTTTTGGGGTTGGCATTATCAACAATGTTTCTACTTTTAGTTTACTTAAATATTTATCTTTACTTCCATTTCCCGAGAACACATACTTTCATGAAAGCTCAGAAAGGCATAGATTAGTTCTACACCCCTTAACGTCATGGGTAAGGCATTATTTTTCCATCCTGCCCTCTTCTATTTCCTCTACTTTTTGCTGACAATTTCAAAAAACTATTCACAATGTTGAAAGCACTGTTGTAGTAATGCTTTTATGGATCCATTTCATTCTTTTTTCTGAACTCCCCTCCTTTACATGGGTGGATTTGACATCACTGAGTGTGTCACTCCCAGAGTTTAACCCTCAGTGCTCTGTCCAGATGCCCACAACGACGTTCACATTCTATTTGGCAACTTGATATCTTTCTCTCTTCCCTACACGATGCTAAGTTTTTCTAAGACAAAAGTGTACATTTTGTTTTAAATGTTCCTGGCACCTTGCAAAGAACCAGGGTGGCAAATAAATATTCGATTACTAAATGAAAGAAGGAAAGATGAGAAGAAATTATTTCGTATGGAAAACACGGCTCTGTGATGTTGAGGTGCTGTGATTCTATAGAAAATCTGCGCCACACTGTGCTTTTCCGTTCCCCACGTATGGTGTGTTTCACAGCCATAATGATTAGCTTCCCAACTGCTCTCACGCAGTTGCTGATTTTGCACGTGTCTAGCAGACAATCTAATCTTCTTAGATCCAAACTTTGACTATAAAACATCCCTGAACCTATTTTTTTTTTAATCTTAGGTGACACGTTTGAATTCTGCAGATTTCCTTCCGATGAGAACACTGGGCTCTTTAACACTTTGAGAGCAGGTGCTGAGCTGCTGTTATCCCAGGTCATGCAAGACAGAGATTCTGTAAATTCAGAAGTAGTGAGCAGAGCGTAGGACTGGCAGGATACTGGGATGACTTCATGTTCAAGTATAAAGAGGAGGCCGAGTTCCCAACAAAGGCACAGAGGATGACATCATCATCTTGGCTGTGTTTGGGGACTGAAATTGCCCAACTATATGATGGGACATTCAATCTGCTAACATGATAGGGGACAGAACTGACTCACCACCGGATGCCAAGGAAGAAATACAACTCTTCGTGTTTTAGAAACATATATTCTTTCTGCTGTCCACTGTGTCTTCTGGCATCTTTATTTAAGCAACTGAATTGTCAGATAGATTTATTTCTAAAGGGAAGTGATTAATTAAGCACGTGCAATAAATTGTTACCAAAATGTCACATAGATAGGAGGGCCTTTACGGGACATGAATGCTATAATGGATACAGCTTCACTTTTAGCTCTGCGCAGTAGGTCTTGGGCGACTTGTATACTTGTTTACATCTTATGTTTTCCTGTGCATGTCTCCTATGGAGTTGTTGGTAAGTTTGGATGAACAGACACATGAAGAGCACATAATACCATCCCTAGCATATGTGAATCTCACATGAGGTAGATATGGGTGTTCTTTTAGGTATTAATTTTTTTTTGTACTTTAGGGAAGGGTCTACACGGTGTTCAGGGTCTCACTACTAGATCGGACTCATAGTGATTCGCCTGTTTACAGCCTCCCAAAAGCTGGGATTACAGGCATGTGCCACCACATCCAGTCGCAATTGCTGTCTCAGATCACCCCAGGGGCAGGGCTGGCACTACAGGCCGGGGGATTGAACCCCCGTCCCTTGCGCCTGCTTGCAGCACTTTAATCTGCTGAGCTATTTGGCTGGCCCTTAGGTATTATCTTCTTAATCATGAAGAATTTTAGTGATGGAAGAACATACACCCAGGTTTATGTCTCAGCATTGTCACTTCATTCCCGCAAGGATCTGGGTTGACTGTTAATCCTGAACTTTCTCATCCTGCTGTGGAGGTGACGACAGCATTTCTAAATCATAAGATTTTCATGAAAACCTATCACATATAGAAGGTGGCTAGCCTAAGGCATAACTCTTAGTATCATTTATAGTTCTCGTTTGAGTAACTCAGTAAATAGGATCCCAGGCAAATAGACACTCATTCTCTTGAAGCATCCCAGTCTAAAATAGGATGTAGAATCCTGGTTTTTGGCCATGCAAAACTCCTGGAGTAGGAGAGACTTGCAGAAATTCACAGAGGTGGGTGTGCTGCCTGTGCTACTTCTAAGTAGGAATTACCAAAGCAGAAAAAAAAGTTGTAATCTTTCCAGGTGAAATAAATTAGCTAAAAGTGATAGAGAATGTTTCATTTTTTATTTCCTCAGGTTGTTTTTGACTACTGTAAATAATACCTCAATTAAAAACTGTGTATGGTTGATAGTAATTTTCCCCCTTTTGGACCAAATTTCAGAAATGAAATGCTAGTCAAGTGCTGAACATTCATAAGCCTTATGGAAAACAGTGTTTTATTTTCCTCCAGGATGAGGCAACCTTTTAAAAGTAGATGTATAATAATATATCCATGTTTTAGAACCTTCTGAAACATTGGGTATTAACATTGAAAAGGAAATCTAGGTGCTAATTTGTTCAGCAGAAAGTGGCAACTTGTTAATTTTCTTCTACAATTTCTGCCAAAATTGAGCATTTTTCACATATAACTGGGCATCTGCAGTCTTTCTTTTTTATTTGAGTAACGTTGGTCTCCTATAATGAGTCATTTGCAGAGACAGTATGATTTCTTCCTTTCTGACTGAGGTTTCATCTCACTGTTTTGTTTTGTTTTCTGAGAGAGAGAGACTAGTATCCTGTGATCTATTCAACTTATGGGTATACTGATATAACTCTATTATAAATTGAGGTGCATCTGCATGCAAGAATGTTAAAATAATCCAATAGTAAGAAAATAGCCTGATTTAAAATAAAGTCCGAAAAAATAAATAAATAAATAAATAAATAAAATAAAGTCCGTACTGACATGGTAAGCCACCCTCATGCTGTAGGATGTACTTCCTTTTCTACTTTTCCTTGGCCTTAACTTGCTCTGGAGACTGTTTACCATCCTATCCTCAATAAAATTTTGCTACTATTAAAAAAAAATTGAGACAAAGTTCTTGAATAGATGTTTCTCACAAGCAAACCTACAAATCATCATTTGATGTATGAAAAATGATAAATATCACTCATCATCTTGAAAATGTTAAGGGAAATAAATCATGTACAGGTTAATTATCTCATGGATTCTTTTCTATGAGAAACCCAAGTACTAACAATTAAAAGGGCAAACTGAAGGGTGGATGCTAGGACACAGGGAGGTGGGCCTTTTGTAGATGGGAAGGGGATTTGGAGATGTGAGGAGAAGGATGAAAGAACTAAAAAGGATTATTATGCAACCTGTATACGTCCCAACTCCTCAGGATAAATGTATTCATTATGTGTCGTAAATATGTACTACTAAATCAAATTAAAAGACAAAGCCACAGTGAATTATTCTACCCCCAGCAGAATGATTACTATCAAAAACACAAAAGGTGTTAAGTTTTGGACAGGACATGCAGAAAATAGAACCCTTGCCTGTTGTTGGTGGGATGACATATTGATAAAACTATGGTGCCTCCTCCAAAAAATTAAGAATACACTATCGTACGATTCAGAAACTGCACTTTGTATATATCCAAGGGATATGAAGTTGAGTTTTTGAAGAACTATAGGCATTAAAAAGTTCACTATGCACAATATTCAAGATATGGAAGTGAGCTAGTGTCCATAGATGGAGAGTGGATAAAGAAAAGGATGCATAGATACTATATATATATATATATATATATATATATATATATGTATGTATCAACATACATGACACTAAAAAACAATGTACTAAATGAAATAAGCCAGATATAGAAAAATATTAATTGTTGGCAGGAGAGGGGGTATGGGGAAATGGGAATAAATTAGCAAAAGGTCACAAATTTTTAGTTATGTACAGTAAAATATTTCTGAAGATTTGAGGTACAGCCTGATGATTGCAAGTAATAATTTTATTATGTGCTTGAAATTTTCTGCAAGTAGATCCTAAATGATCTCACTCTGTCCCCCCAAAATTGTAACTTTCTGAAGTAATGAATCGTTTATTTTGATTGTGGTACTCACCTAGCAGTGCACACTTACTTACAACTTGTTCTACCCCATAAATATGTATGTGTTTCTTAGTTATATTTTAATAAAAGTAGGGAAAAGTAAAAGAAATGGTTCACAAATGTGTCTTGAAAGAGTGCAGAATTCTTGTGGATGAAGACATTAATAGCTAGAGGAAGGGTGGGGGGACATTAAAATTATGTTCCTCGAGGGCGGGGGAGAATAGCTCAATGGATTAAGCACTTGGCTGGCAAGCGCAAGATCCTTAGTTCCATCCCAGGTACCATATGCCGTTCCAGCCCCGAAACCGGGTGTGGTGATCCCAGTGCTGGGGAGGCTGAGATAGGAGGATCACTATGAGTTCGAGCTATATAGTGAGACCCTATACTAAATAAACAAATAAAAGTTTTAAAAAATAAAATAAAATTACGATCCTCAAAGAGTTACAGTGGAACATTCTGCATAAAGAACTCAATCTCTAGGCGCAGTGTCATAAGCAACAGGACAATCAGGTGCAATCATAACATTATATTAGACTATAATTCTAAATATAATCTAGAATTATTTTGTGTTCTGTATTTTTTTAACCTTTTGAACACATAACCTGTGTCCGTAGCATTTTTCCACTTAGCATAATAATTAATTAATATAATTGAGTAAATACTGTTTGATGAAAGTCTTTGTGCGAAGGTATGAACATCTGACCCTGCTACAAATTCGCATGTTGAAGTCGTACCACCAAAGCTGATGGGCTGGAGAGAGATAGGACATTTGGGAGGTGACCGGTCCTGAGGACAAAGACCTACTATTACGTGCCCTTTTAAAGAAGTCACCAGAAGGCTCGCTAGCCCCTTCCCTGTGCAGACAGCCAGGAAGCTCCCATCTATAAACCAGAAAGTAAGAGATCAGCAGACATCATTTCTGCTGGTGCCTCAATCACAGACATCTCAGCCCGCAAACCTATGAGAAAAAAGAAAATTTGCTTTCTATGAGCTACCCAGTTTATGGTATTTGTTATTATAGCATGTACGGATAAACACGTCATCCAAAATCTACTTCCTGACCTTGTTACAGTGGGCAAAGGTTAAAGTGCTTTCATATGTGGTGCACTAGACAGATTCTGCTGTCTAATGTCATCGCTGTCTTAGTTCACGTCTGATATTCGCTTGAGGTCCGGAAAGCAGGTTGTTCCCCGCTCAGATCCATCCCATGCGGGTGGAGCCTCATCTCACGCTCATTCTACCTGTGCATCTGTGCCTTTCACTTCACCGCCTTCCTCTGTGTTGTAGAAAGCTCGGCCTGGTGTGCGTGCTGCCTGCATAGGCAGTGTATTAGGGAAACAAATGCCCTCCTGTGAGATCCAACTAATGAACCTGCTGAATGAATATGAAATGGGACTTGAAAGCATGGTGATATTTAAATTTAAAAAGTGATTTAGTGAAAGACACAATGTCATTAATCCTCCCCCTCAAAACCATCCCCTTCACTCTTAACACACTTATCCCATCATTCTGACCATATTATGAAGCATTTCTAGGAGTCTTCTTCAGTGATTTCTTTTTTAACCAGGAATCAAACTCAAGACCTTGCACTTGCTAGGCAGGTACGTGTGTGCTGAGCTACATTGTTGGCTCCTTAGTGAATGTGTCTATTTGCACTTCAATGGCTGCCTTGATGTACTGAGAACGGATTCAAAACTTTCATCTTCCATTGGTCATTTTGGCTTTGGAGGAAGACCCAGAGGTCATAAGATGGCAAATCCATTGGATAAAGCTGACAACACCTCACAGTTTCTTTATGACCCTGACTTTCCATAGCAAAAATTGACTTTTTATATTTAGGTAATGTGACTGCTAAATTTACATATAAACCCTAAGAAATGATATGGCTTTGTAGTGTTTGAGGGCATTGTTTTTGGTTTATTTTATTTATTTCTAGTGTTTAGCATTTACGTTATACAATTACTTGCTTGAAATGTATCACCCTGCCTAGCCCCTCCAGAATCACACCGCTTACATGTGGCAAGAGGAAACTTCACTTGTCCCACAACATTCTCTTGGTTACTTTTCTCACTGCTGAGACAAAATATATGATCTCCACAGTTTGAAGAAAGGTTTATTTTACCTCACAGCTTATGGAGGTTTCAGTACAATGTGAGCTGGTTCCAAAGGAGGGAAGCATCGCAGGCAAGGCACCAAAGAAGAGAATAAATAGTTCACAGCATGGCGGGAAGAAGGAAGGAAGGAAGCAGGAAGCAAGCAGGGATCTGCACTTCTTTCTTTCCTTTTTCGTTTCTTGCAGGATGTGGGCCCATTTGTTGCTGCCACCTGCACCCAGGGTGAGTATTTTCTCTTCAATAACTCTTTCACCCATACCCAGAACCACATTAAACCAGTCAATGGACTTCTGTATGGCACACCCAAGGTGCAGCTGCTTCCCAAAAGTCCCACCTATAAGCATGTGAGGCATTGGGTGGTCATCTAGACCCAAGCCATCACATTCCACCCTGGCCCCAAAAGACTCATGTGCTCCCCTTTGTGGAAAATGCTTTTGTGCCATCTTTAAGAGATAAGGATCCAGGCCTTCAGCATGCTTCTTTGGTCTTTATTGTATGGACAGATTTCTTGCACTGTTGATATATGATTCTATAGGTGATTTGTTATAAAATAATCTTATAAAATGTATCCTGTATTATATTGTTCTCCTTGCAAAAATCCCAAACCACAACACCTATAGTTTCATGTCTAGCATCCAGGGGAATCTGGCAAGATGTGAACTCTAAAGGGCTTGTGTTGTCCAGTCCTCGTGGCACTGCTGGTGGCTGTCCCCCTCATGGTCTCTCATGGGCCAGCTTCGCTCACTTGTGGTCCTATCCAACCTGGGTTCTCCACTGCACTTTCAGCTGTACACACTTCCCTCTCAGGGACACACTATGTGGGCTCCTATGCCTTCTTCTGAAGTCTTGGTGAAAGCCTTCCATGTTGAAACACCATGGATGAGACCACAATCTGCTGCCAACTGATTCAGTAGTCGGGCTTTCTCTGTCTTGGTTGTAGGGGTCAAATGCCTGGATTGCTGAGTGCTAGGAACCCAATCTCGGGACAAAGTCTGGAACATGGTACCCGGAGACTCTCTTCTCAAAATAAAGTCTTCTATCTTTGTGGTTTTGAGGCTGCAGAGGGTAGAATCTACTGGGCTTTGTGGTGCCCTCCGTGATCTTTTCTATTTTCTGGTTCCAAAGTAGTTGCTGTTTTAATGCAAAACTTTTCAGCAGTCAAGTTCTCTGATCCATCTTTGTAGGCCGCAGCTTTAGTGGAGCTTTTATTCTGGCCAAATTAAAAGCTTGTAGAGTCATTCTGCTGGGCTTTTGGCTTTTCATTTTCAAAGTGAGGCTGGATAAAAGCCCCAAATAGAAACCACGCCACTGCCTCAACATTAGATGGCGTTGCATTTTCTTCTGTCAGATTAATTTAGCTGCTGCCTTTCATCTTTGTTTTCCACCATTTTGCCAGACATGAGCAAAATGCAGACCAATTTTTGGCCAGAGAATAAGACACGTGACCTGGAGTTCAACTGCCAGTACAGTTCTTGTTCCCAAATGGAGCCTCCTGAGCCTGGTCTTCACCAGCTGTGTTTCTATCAGCATTTGATCTCTCAGCATCAAACTTGGCTCATAGTATTCTGTGGCTGCTTCTCTAGCCAGCATCTCCAGAGCTTTGCAAATTCCTCCCATTAACCAATTCAAAAGGCTTCTGACCCACACAGCAATGACCTGACTCCAGGACCAAATTTTACTGTAGTGACTTTCCAATTCACTGGACAAAACACCTCAGACCCAAAAGTTAAAGGAGTAAATGTTTATTTTAGATCTGAGCTTGTAGAGGTTTCATTCCATAGTCAGTAGGTTCCAAGGCTGGGCAACATGCATGGCAGAGGAGCAGGGCATGGGAGAAACACTTCATGGCATGGCAGGCAGGAAGTGGTACTCTTCTTTCTTCTTACCCTTTTTCTACTGTCCAGGATGCAAGGATACCTGTTGGCACCTCCCATGTCCATTTCTTTTCTCTTTAATAAATCAATCATCTACACCCAGTGTATGCTAAACCAATCAGCAGACTCATGAAGTAGCACACACCCATGATCCAGCATCACACAGCCACCATCAGGCACTTCAAGGCCCCACCTATGAGTACGTAAGGACTTGGGTGGCTATGTAGACATAAATCACAATAGATTGAATGAACATGTTCTATTTATCTTTTCTTTATTGCCATTGTTTGATAACTTTTTATTACATTATAATAGTTTCTCTCTAAAACCACTGCCATGTATGCTTAACTGATTCTAATTGATTAACTATCAATATATAACACTTGAGATTTAAATTTCACACTGATATTTGTCACTTGCTTTTCCATCTACTTGATCAATTAAGCATTCCTAAGATTCCTTGATATCATATATGCCACTGAGATCCTATTAATGTTTTTGCAATGTTTACCTTTCTTAACATTGTATAATTTCTATGTATTTATTTCAAATTCATTGATGTGTAATGTTCAAGTGGTAATTCTAAGTTTTCAGTTAATTGCAATTTTGTTGATTTTCTCTTCTATTTAATTTTATAATTTTCATTCCACTACTTAGATTTCTACCTCTTTAATATTGTGAGCATATTTTTCTATTATCGCTTGAGATTATTAATAATGCCTTTAAAGCTTTGTTTGCTAATGAAAACTTCATGAATATCTCAAAGTGTTTTTATGAAATTTATTTTTTCTGTTGCGTAGTAATTTTTAGAAAAAATTTTCACTGGTCATTTCAAGTGATGTGATTGATACACTGGATTTTGTCCTTTTTCATTGAAAATTGTGGACTTTTGTCTGAGAAGACAGTTAAATTACTATGTATTTACTTTGAACTTGCATTAGGTTAGCTTTATGATTCTTTAAGAGATATTAGTGTCATGCTTAATGTGCTTCTTATGTCCTTCTAACTTGCTGAGGCTTAAAGTCTAAACTGCTGAGTCTCCTGTGGGTAATATCAAAGCTGAACCCTACCCTTTAATAAGTAGGTATATCATAGGTCTTCCTCTAGAACATGAGTTAGCAAACTATGGCCTGTGGGTCAGAGCTGGACCGACATGTGGTAATTTTGTAATTAGAGCTTTATTAGAACGTAATTATTCCCACTCGTTTATTGCCTATAGACTTTCTCATTCCAGAGAAGCAGAGCTAGGTAGATGTAACAAAGACCATACAGAGGAGAGATGCTGATATATTTACCCTTAGTAAACTATATTTAAGTTAGACATTACATGGTCATCATCCTCATAATTATGTGAATATATAT
Organism: Octomys mimax; assembly: GCA_002564305.1. NCBI lineage: Eukaryota > Metazoa > Chordata > Mammalia > Rodentia > Octodontidae > Octomys > Octomys mimax. The sequence continues at coordinate 3,277 of NDGM011185001.1, read as the reverse complement.
TTAGAGTTTTCATGCTTTTTTAAAAGTTTCTTTTTGGTGCGTTTCACATAGAGGATCTAGGCTCAATGCTTAACAGATCAAAAGGTTGTTGACCCCTTATTTGTGACATGGCGCACACAGAAGACAAGACCAGTGTCATATCCTAGCTGAATGCTCAGGACATTTACAACCTGTCTCCATGCTGGTGGAGTTGAAGTAGCAAGGTCTTCCAGAAAGGCAACCTCCACACTCTGCTAGTCTCAGAAGTCTGCAGTATTCACTTACAACTTAACTTCCCCTTGTCCCTCCCAGAGGGTGGGGGTTCAGCCTTCAGCCAGATTCGTGTCAGCAGTACCCACACAATTCTCGGCTCCCCCACAGCTCAGTTGCTTCTTCTCTAATGTCCTAGCCTGTGGACTTCAGGTCCCTAATGCTAACCTCTCTGCTACGATTAAGTAAATATTTGAATAACTGGATTTTGATGTCCCTTCTTTTGCTAAAGAAAACTATATTTAAGTTAGACATTAAATGTTCTTCATACTCATAATTATATGAATATATATTTAGAGTTTTTATGTTTATTTTAAAGTTTCTTTTTGGTGCATTTCATATAGAAGATCTAGGCTCAATTCTTTCATATATTGGAAGCTATAATTAAGTCAAAGTTGTACTTAAAATTAAAAATAAAAAAGACAAACTTTTAAAATAGAAGTGCTAATAAGACCTGAAATGAACTTTCCTAGCTGTCTTGGCTGCAAAATTAGCTGACTTTTATCTATAAAAAGAGCCATTGGTGTATTAGTTAGCCCACTTTCTAGAGCAAGCACTACACACCCCAGTTAAGAATGGCTATATTTTTCACATGACAAGATGCCTGAAGTGTGATTCCAGAATTAATTTATTCAGTGGCTCAATAATGCCACCAAGGTCTCAGGTTCTTCTCATCATCCTACTCTGCATTCCTCAACATGCCGGCTTTTGTCCTCAAATAGGTCTTCTCTTAGTTGGATGGAAATTGCAGTGGCTACAAATATTGCATTGACCTCCCTCAGGTTTCTCAGCCTCCAGCCCAGCTGTGAACTTGAATCAAACTGACCTAAACATAGTCCTGCACAGAAGCAGCTTAACTGGTATAAACCAAGGATTGTTCTATCAAATTGAGCTTGACATCCGGGTAGGGTGAGCCGATCCTTATTTGTGACAGTCTCCCATTCTCAGTGACCTATTTCAATTTCTGCAGCCATCACCAACTTTGCAAATGATGTCATGGGAAGCAGGCTAGAGAAGTCATAAGTAGTAGGACAAGGAATAGTAGTACCTTACTAATTAAGGAGGCATACAATCATCTACTGAATAGATAATACTACCATGTACGAAATTAATAAAGAAATAATAGATTTTGATTACAGATACATTTATTTCAATATTGCTTATAGTTTATTTTTAAGTAATGTGTATTTCACAACTGGTTTGTGAAATTCCTAGAAATTGAATACCTCACTGCCATAAGCAGGCACAAAGAGGTCCTAAGACAGCGCTGCCTCCCCACCTGCCCATTACTTTGGTTTGTACCTTAACGCCTTACGTTCACACATAAAATATTAAAGTTTTATTAAGCATTGCAGCACTAATATTACTGTTCCACCCAATATAGCAGTAAGTGGACCAAATGAAGTGGACCACATCTGTAATCCCAGCACTTGGGAGGTTGAGGCAGAAGGACTGCAAGTTCAAAGCCAGTCTGGACCGTGTCTCAGAAACATAGTAAATGACATTCATTATACTTAATATCCAAGTACAAAATTAAATATCCTGAGATCATTAAAATATGTTATAGAAGAAAAGAAAGAGAAGGCCTAAATAATGTATCTGTCACATTTTCTTCACATTTGATCAAGAAAAATTAAACTGTAAAATGGCATCTTCCACAGACAGAGCGCCAGGAGTCTTGAATTCTATGTTGTTGTTTCTAGGGCTAGACTCTGGCTCCTGTTTACCTGGTCAAGGCAATCCTATATCCCAAGAACATCACTTTTCTCAATTATAAAATAAAGAGGCAGTGTCTGACAACATTTAACATCTTCTGCAACTGTAAAGATTGTCACTTCGAATTTTTAAAAACTCCAGCACTGGGCTAGCAAGATAGCTCAGTGGATGGCAAGCACAGGCACCGTGGCTTAATCTCTGACACCACAAGTGGTGCCAGCCCCACCCCCAGGGCACGCTGAGCCGGCCACAGAGTCTAGGCATAGTGGTGTGGGCTTGTTATCCCAGCCCTGCGGAGGCTGACAACAGGAGAGTCACTATAAGTCTGAGCTTCATAGTGAGACCCTGTAATAACCAAATACAAAAACAAAAAAATTCCAGAGCTGAGGATGTTGCTCTATGATAGAGTGCTTGTTAGCATGTACAAAGTCCGAGGTCTGAGTCCCAGAAAACAAAGAGAAAACAATTCTACAAGACCTTGGGCATCGTTCTTCTGCCCTGATATTTGTAATTTAAAAGCACATATTAGTGATGAGGTAAATACTAGTATACAGTGTCAAATTTATGTTGAATCGCTTAATTAGATAGTTAGAGTTCTAGTTTCTTACATGTCTATTATGGTTGTACACGTTTATTTTCCCCTAAACCTCCTAGTTCTTTAAAGTTAGGCCTTACGGTAGGGTTGACAATGTCAGAGAATGTGGCCTTGAGCGACAGCCACACCTCAGTTTCTAACTTTAAATATGCTCTTGTCTAAATTATAGAGAGCTTTACATACGTAATTTAATCCCTCTTGTTATTTAATCCCAATAACTTGAGGTCTTTAAAATGTTTTCAGAATTAATTGAGCTGCAAAACACTTAGTAGGAATTCAAGAAATGATGGCTACTTTTTTGTTTCTGTATCCAGAGCACCCACAAGCTTATACTACATTCTGCTTGGCACATGTTACAATCAGGTTTTCATGACGTGCATCTGAATACATGAGTGAAAGTGAAGCAAGGAGCTAACACTCAGTTTATGAATGACATGTTTATGTTATTTTACCCTGAAACTGATAGTGACATTTTTTTTTTTTTTTTAGTCCCAGAGTAACTCATTTTCCTGTACTCCTGTGCCTAGTGTTACCTCTTACAATTAAGATCCTAATCTTGAAGGTGCTTTAAGAGGATGCTTTTACAAATGTATTCCTGTTAGTTTCATTGTATTCTACACATGAAACAGGACTTATGTAACACAGTATCCCTGTGCTTGGGAGGCTGAAAACAGGAGGATCACTACAAGTTGGGTCTGTGTAGTGAGACCCTGTAGA